>PVIY010039887.1:0-22784 GCA_004026745.1 Myrmecophaga tridactyla
TTTTTAATTAATAAAAAAGTTTAAAAAAAAAAAAAAAGTTAAGGGGCTGGGGGTGGGCCACAGTGGCAGAGTTCTCGCCTGCCATGCCGGAGACCCAGGTTCGATTCCTGGTACCTGCCCATGAAAAAAAAACAGGTTAAGGGACTGAACACGGCAAACAAACTCTCCGCCTTCCGCCTCTCTACGTGGGACATGACTCCCAGCAGCATAAACTTCCCTGTCAACGTGGGACAGAAATCCTAGAACGAGCTGGGACTCAGCATCAACGGACTGAGAAAAATCAACCAAAAGGGGGAAGAGAGAAATGATACAAAATTAAGTGTCAGTGTCTGAGAGATTTCAAACAGAATTGAGAGTTTATCCTGGAGGTTATTCTTACACATTATATAGATATCCCCTCTTTAGTTTAAGGTATATTAGGCTAGAGGGAAGTGCCTGAAACTGTATAGCTGTGTGTTCCAGTAGCCATGTTTCTTGAAGATGATTATATAATGATACAGCTTTCGTAATGTGACTGATTGTGAAAACCTTGTGTCTGATGCTTATTTTATCTATGGTATGGACAGATGTGTAAAATATGGATTAAAAATAAATAAATAATAGGGGGAACATGTTAAAATTAAAAATGTATATAGGGTAAATGAAAATACAAGTGGTCAACAAGAGGGAGGGGTAAGGAGTATGGTATGTATGAGTTTTTTCTTTTTTCTCTTTCTTTTTCTGGAGTGATGCAGATGTTCTAAGAAATGATCATGGTGATGAATATCAACTATGTGATGATATTGTGAGCCATTGATTATACACCATGTATGAAATATTTGTATGTTAAGAATGCTTGTGCTTGTACGTTGTTTTATCAATAATTTTTTTTTTTTTAATTTTAAAAGTTAAGTGGCTGCAAGACCTTTTGCCAGCCCTTGTAGAGAAACCCTAGAAACTCAGGATGTCTGGCTTAACTCAACTTCCCTGTCCCTTAGATGACAGTCACAAGCCTGCTTTTAACTCTTGAGCCCTGAACATTATTTACCAGCCAGTTTGCTTGGCTCCAGAGACAAGGACATGACTTGGGATTGATGCTGCTTTTTAGCTCTCTGGAAACAACAATTCTCACCCCACTGTTAGTCTTTTGAAATTTTGACTACAACAGTTTGTTTGGAAAGTATGTTGCTGTGTTCCAGTTGCGTTGGAAAGGGACTGCCTGTGTTGTTTTATTTTTGACATCTTTCATGAGTCTCTTAATCCTGGAAAAGTTGAATTTTTTTTTTAGGATTTCTATAAAAATGCTGCATGAAAGAGAAAAATTGGTTAAAACTAGAGAGTTAGAAATTACCTAGGTTTTGCAGATCTTTGATTAGTCTAATTTGTAAAATTTTATGTCAACACTACTAGAAAAGGAGAAAATATTAAAAGCTGAGAGAAGGATAAAGGAGATATAAAATGGACACAGTACTGTCTTCTACTACCCCCTCCTCAAAGATGAATATTTTAAGATGATGAATCATGCATCAATTGAGAATTCCTATAGTCCCCACAGAGCTGAACAGGAAGGGTTATCTCCTACGGTTTGCATGAAGAGTGGACTAAATGTTAGACTACCAAACAAAGAATGAGCCACCTGATTCCAAAAATACAAAAAACGATTATTTGTAAAGTAAGGTTGATTTTCTCTACTGCCTAAATCTCACATTACCAAATACCTCAAACCTAGCCTAGACCTTTTTAATTGAGCCATCTTTGATCTCTTTGACCCACCATGTTCTATCAGTAGTGTTGCGTCACCATTACATTTATTGCCTTCACCTACTTATTATTAGATGCTTCCAAGTTCCTGCCCTAGGACCACTTACTTAAGAAATTGAACTTTATGTACATACCACCTAAACCAATGAATGATTCCCAAATCTTCAGCACTGTAATAAATGAACATTTTTGGGCTTTTGTTAACCTCCTCTCCCTTCTATAACCTTTTCTGTTCTTTCTTTCTCTTTCTTACTCTCTTTCTTTCTCTTCTTTTCTCTCTCTGTTTCTCTTTTTTCTTTCTCTTGTTCTCTCTCTCTCTTTCTAATAAAAACATCCTGACAGCATTTATGTTTACCTAGTAAGAAAATAGCTGTAATCAAAACAATATGAACAAATGTTTTAGAACTATACTCCCAAAGGACACCTGAAAAAAATTGCATTGCCTGTTTTACAATTGACCATTTTTATTTGGAGACATACTTTGTAGCAGAGTAATATTATATCCTCTTAGCATGGTCCGACCCAGTTGTTTTCTTGACTTTGTTTTAGAATGAATTCTTCTGCATCATCTGATACGAGGTTCATATACAGTCAGAGCCAATGATCTAGCCCACTGTCTGCATATTCACTTGCTTGTAGAGACCCACACCTGAATCCAGGGTCTGTTTGCCGAGGATCTGAAGATGTGGTGGATGGGCTACACCCTTACCTGCTGCACGTTTTGTCCCTGGCCACAGTATACCATGCTAGAAGGTCACAAAGACCCCTTGTACCCATCCACTATCTCAGAAAGCAACCTCTGGATTTTCCCTACTTTTCTTTCCTTTTTTTTTTTACATGGCTGGCACTGGGAAATGAACCCGGGTCTCCGGCATGGCAGGTGAGAATTCTGCCTGCTGAGCCACTGTCACTCCACCCTTCCTTTTTCTTTTAAATTAGACTTTTATTTTGAAAAGTTTATAGAGAATGTTGTAATAACCTTTGATCATTTGCCATGTTGTTGCTAAACCCAAGATTTAAGAACTTTAAAATAGGGTGCATGGGTGGCTCAGTGGTAGAATGATCTCCATTCAGGAGATCTGGGTTCAATTCCCAGACCATGTAACCCCTCCCCCCCAAAAAAAACTAAAATAAAATAAATCTAATATATGGTATTAGCCTTAATTATTTATATTTAAAAGTTCAATATACTATTGTTATATAGCCTTTACATATCGATTAGCCCATAATATTAGCCCATAAAATAATATTCTGAATTATTTTACTATGTGCTTGATTGCAGGAAATCTTCATCGAACTAGTAGTGTTCCTGAGTATGTCTACAATCTACATTTGGTTGAAAATGATTTTGCTGGAGGACGTTCCTCTATTACTAAAACTTATGACGTGTTAAAGGTAGGATGTCAAAGAATGTAACCCAGTTGTCAGACATGAAAACATTTGCAGACTTCCTTAGATTATTGTTTAATGTTCCTCTTTCCCAAGTATTACCATTCCCTAAATGAATTAGGAAAAAAATAGATCTTGTGTGGATGCCACGGAAAATGGGAAACTATAAGCAGTTTCAAATCCTAGTGCAAACAAATAAGACCCAGATAAACCAAGTCTCGTTAAATAAGTCTTTACCCAGAAGAAGCTGAACTCTCCATCTTGTCAAAGGGAATGTGAAATCTTTTTAATAGTCTGGAGTAGCTAGTCCTCAACAATGACGAAAACTGATGTATGGCTCATGTGGACTTTGTTTCTCCCTTGTGCAGACAGGCTCTTCGGCTACTTATGAAAATCGTTGGGGGAGAGGAACTGCACAGTATAATTCGCAAAAATCGGTGGAAGAAAGGTCCTTCAGGCAGCCTCTGCGGAGACTAGAGATTTCCCCCGACAGCAGCCCCGAGAGGGTTCATCACGCGCTCAGCGATTACCAGTACAGCCAGAGAAGCCAGGCTGGCCACACTTTGCAGCGCCAGGAAAGCCGCAGGTCCGCCTTCCTTATGCCTTCCAGATACGCTCGTTCGGAAATCGTCGGTTTCAACCATCCCAGTGCCGTGAGCAGGCAGCGCCACTATGACACTTTCCGCAGACAGTACCAGTATGGGGCTGTGAATGACGCCGTTTTCGACGGTTTCTCTGTCAACCCAGTGGTGTTCCCGTACCCCAGGCCTGGCACTAGCCACAGCATGGGCAACCTCTTGGAGAAAGAGAACTACCTGGCTTCAGGGCCTGCCGCCGGGCAGGTCAGGCCCTTGGTACCCCTGCAGCCTGTCACCCGGAACAGGGCTCTCAGGTCCTCCTGGCACCAGAGCTCCTTCCACAGCACCCGCAGCCTGAAGGAAGCAGGCCCCAGCGTTGCTGTGGATGCGGGCGGGAGGAGGTCACACCTCACGGTCGGCCAGGTGGCAGCAGGAGGGAGTGGGAATTTGCTCACCCAGCGGAGCGCTTTCACTGACTCCCAGCTTGGGTAAGTCCCCCCCACCCGCAATCTGCAGTTCAGTCAGTGCCAGCACATTCTGTTCCCACACAGCGTTAGCTGGCACTTCTGGGACTGGAAAGAAAGGCTTCCAGAGATAAGTGATTAAAATAATGACTTTTCAGACAGCTGCCTAATTGATAGATCAGCCTGTTTACCTCAGGGAAAAGGGCCAAACTACCTGCTCAAGTGGCAGCTATGGGAGGAGATGTGATGTTTCGGATCTGTTCCAGATTAAATGCTGGCTGAAGGGATGGCTACCCCTAGGCTAGGTGAAAATCTGCTCAGAGGGAGAGCAACCCCCTAAGTAGATCAAGAAATGAATCATTTCAAGCATTTTATCAATCACTCATCAAAATAAAGAAAAGAAACAGGTAAAAATGCTTGCTCCTGTTGCTAAGAGTGAACCTTAAATGCTGTTTTGATAACTATCACCATAAAAAGACAATGAGAGCCTAAGGAAAAGCTCTGATTTCTACATGCCTCATTCCTTCCTTTGATACCTGATGTCTTTACTTTTTGATCCTGGTGTCAGTGACTTAGAGGGTGTTTTTGGAAATTGCTGAATACGATAATTGAATTTTAAAATCATTCCTCATAATTACATCTCTCCTGTTCACTGTATGGTTTGGATTTTTAAAAAAACTAAAGTTTAATTTAGTTTTTGGAACTATGCCTTTATTCTAGTTTAATTCTAGAGCACAAATTTTGCAAGCTGAGGATTATTACTAACAGAAAGGTTTTTAAAAAATGGATGATTAAATCAGTAATTCCTGAAATAATAATCTGGGATAATTATGGTAAAACATTAAATATGTGATTTTTTTGGTTTGATTTCTAAAGTTGCTTAGGGAAATATATTACCTTTAATTAATTATCCCTTTAGATGAAATTATGTAGTGTTACCCTTTGCCTCAGCAGGCACTGGTGATAAATTCCTTTCGACAAAAGTGTTAGATCTATTCTAATCGTGAAGCAAGCAACATTTTTTTATAAAGCAAAATTTACCTTGAGGACTCTAACATTTCTTTTAGAAAGCAGATCCTTTGTCAGAATGGATACATTTATAAAGAGGAAAAAATGTATGAGGTAATTAGGGAGGCTTTTAAATTGATAATTCAAAATTTATTCAAGGCCTCCTGTATTCTAAGGTTTGTGCCTAGCATAATTTTAACAAAATGATTTTAACAGTAACAAAACTCTGTCATCCCACGTCCTCCAACAACTGACATCCTTCTCTTCCTCATTCTTAAAGAAGCCCCTGCACTTCTTAAAAAAGGGAAAAACTTTTTGCATCTACCCTACTACTTCCCATTCTCTCATCAACCCATGCAATATGCCTTTAGTCTTCACCACTTCACTGAAACATTTTCCAAACCTTGTTGATGACTGCTTTATTTTTACATCCTAACACAGAAACATATTCAGTTCTTACATTTCTTAATGTTTCTGTAAAACTTCCTCTTCTGTGGGTTTTCTGGGTGCCACTCTTCTGGTTTTCCATTTTTTTCCTCTTTATCTTATCTTTTCCTTCTTAGCCATCTTTGGGTGCACCTCTTCTGTCAGGCCCAAATGACTCACCTTTAGTCCCCTTTTTTGATTCTTTGTGTTCTCCCAGGGACACCCCGTGTACCAGTCCCTATAGTTTTACTTCTTCCTTTCTAATTTAGATGCCTTTTATTTCTTTTTTTGGCCTAATTGCTCTAGCTAGAACATCCAGCACAATGTTGAATAACAGTAGTGACTGTGAATATATTTGTCTTATTCTTGATCTTAGAGGGAAAGCTTTCAGTCTTTCCCCATTGAATAGGATGTTGGCTCTGGGTTTTTCATATATTCCCTCTGTCATGTTGAGAAAGTTTCCTTCTGTTCCTATCCTTTGAAGTGTTTTCATGAACAAAATTTGTTGAATTTTGTCAGATGCCTTTTCTGCATCAATTGAGATGATCATGTGGTTTTTCTGCTTTGATTTATTGATGTGGTGTATTACATTAATTGATTTTCTTCTCACATATCTGTAATAAATCCTACTTGGACATGGTGTATAATTCTTTGACTGTTCTGCTGGATTCAGTTTGTGAGTATTTTGTTGAGGACTTTTTTGCATCTATATTGCATTGAAGAGATTGGTCTGTAATTTTCTTTCCTTATAGTGTGTTTGGCTTTGGTATGAGGATGATTTTGGCTTTCTAGAATGAGTCCCGCCTTTTGAGCATGATTGGTACTAATTCTTTCTTGAATGCTTGGTAGAATTCACATATGAAGCCATCTGGTCCTGGACTTTTCTTTTTTGGGGAGCATTTGATGACTCAGTCAGTCTCCTTACTTCTGATTGGTTTCTTGAGTCCATCTCGATTCAGTGTTGGTTGTTCATGCTTTTCTAGGAAGTTGCCCATTTTATCCATGTTCTCTACTTTTTTAGCATATAGTTGCTCATAGTATGCACTCATTAGCTCCTTTTATTTCTGTGGGGCCAGTAGTTATGTCCTCTCTTCCATTTCTGATTTTATTTATTTGCATCCTCTCTCTCCTTTTTTTTCTTGGTCAGCCTTAGCCAAAGGTCCATCAATTTTATTGATTTTCTCAACCAACCAACTTCTGCTTTTTTGGTTGATTTTCACTCCTGTTTTCATGTTCTCAATTTCATTTATTTCTGTTCCAGTTTTTGCTATTTCTTTCCTTCTGTTTGCTTTGGGGCTAGTTTGCTGTTCTTTCTCTAGTTCCTCCAGGTGAACAGTTAATTCCTTAATTTTTGCTCTTCTTTTTATTTTCAAGTTTTTTAAATTGTAAAATATAACATATATACAAAGTTAATAAAGAAAAAGACAATAGTTTTCAAAGCACTCTTCAACAAGTAGTTACAGGACAGATCCCAGAGTTTGTCATGGGCTACCATACCATCATCTCAGATTTTTCCTTCAGGTTGCTCTAGAATATAGGAGGCTAGAAGAAATAAATATTTTTTTTATCATAACAATTGATTTTTTCCCCTTTTTTTGTGAAAAATAACGTATATACAAAAAAGCAATAAATTTCAAAGCACAGCACAACAATTAGTTGTAGAACAGACTTTAGAGTTTGGTATGGGTTACAATTCCACAATTTTAGGTTTTTACTTCTAGCTGCACCAAGACACTGGGAGACTAAAAGAAATATGGATTTAATGATTCAGCACTCATATTTGCTTGTTAAACGCTATCTTCTCTGTCATCTTTTTAAATATAAACATTTAAGGTAATGAATTTCCCTCTCAGCACTGCCTTTTGCTGCGTCCTGTAAGTTTTGATATGTTGGGTTTTCATTTTCATTTACGTCACGATTTTTACTGATTTCTCTTGTAATTTCTTCCTTTATGATTGTTTAAGAGTTTATTGCTCTCCACCTGTTATTTTTTTTTAATATATTTTTTTTACATGGGCAGGCGCCGGGAAACAAACCCGGGTCCTCTGGCATGGCAGGTGGGCACTCTGCCTGCTGAGCCACCGTGGCCCGCCCCTCTCTACCTGTTATTGATTCCCAACTTCCTTACACTATTTTCCGAGAAAGTGTTTTGTATAGTTTCAGTCTTTTCAAAATTTGGAGACTTGCTTTGTGACCTAACATGTGATCTTTCCTGGAGAGTGATCCATGAGCACTTGAGAAAAAATGTGTATCCTGTTGTTTTGGGGTATAATAAATAAATGCCTGTTAAGTCCAGTGCTTTTATTGTACTATTCAATGACTCCCTCTTGATCCTCTGTCTATATGTTTGATCCATTGATGAGAGCAGTGTATTGAAGTCTCCAATTATTATTGTAGAGTTGTTTACTTCTCCCTTCAGTGTGTCAGTGTGTGCCTCATGTATTTTGGGGCACTATGGCTCAGTGAATAGATATTTATAATTGTTATGTTTTGCTGATGAATTGTTCCTTTTATTAATACATGGTGCTCTTTGTCTCTCTTAATTGTTTTACATTTGAAGTCTGATTTGACTGATATTAATATAGCATCCCCTGCTCTTTTCTGGTTGTTGTTTGCATGAAATATCTTTTTTCCAGCCATTTAATTTCAAACATTTTTTGTCCTTGGGTCTAAAGTGAGTCTCTTATAGACAGCATTTATTGATGGGTCCTATTTTTTGGTCCCTTCTGCAAGTCTTTGTCTTTTCTTTTTAACTATAACTTTTATTGACATTTTCTTTTAATTGTAGTGTGAAAATTTCCCAGGTTTTTTTTTTTTTAACTTTTTTTATTGTATAGTATAACATATACACAAAGCAAATAAATAAAAAGGCAATAGTTTTCAAAGCACTTTTCAATAAGTGGTTACAGGATAGATCCAAGAGTTTGTCATGGACTACCATACTGTCCTCTCATATTTTTCCTTCTAGCTGCCCAGAATATAGGAGGCTAGAGGGCTTAAATACTTTTTTATCATAACAATCGCCTTTATTTCTTTTTTTTGTGAAAAATAACATATATACAAAAACACTATAAATTTCCAAGCACAGCACCACAGTCTAATTGTAGAACATATTTCAGACTTTGACATGGGTTACAATTTCAAAATTTTAGGTTTTTACTTTTAGCTGCTCTAAAATACTAGAGAATAAAGAGATATCAATTTAATGATTCAGCATTCATGTTTATTTGTTAAGTCCTATTTTCTATGTATAATTCCACCATCACCTTTGATCTTTCAGTACCTCTTTTTAGGGTTGTTTGGGCTATGACAATGCTAAATTTTTTATATTGGAAGGGTCTGACACTAATATGGGGTAGAAAGATGGAACTATCTGAAGTTCTAGAGAGGCTGGGCAAGGTTTCAGGATTTATCTGGATGAGGGACCCATCTGGAGGTTGTAGGTTTCTGGAAAGCTACTCTAGTACCTGGAACCCTTGTGGAATCTTATATATTCCCCTGGGTGTTCTTTAGAATGGCTGGAATGGTCCTGGTTGGGGTTTGGCAGGTTATGATAGGTAGCAAGGTCTACCTAAAGCTTGCATAAGAGCAGCCTCCAGAGTAGCCTCTTGACTCTGTTTGAACTCTCTCTGCCACTGATATTTTATTAATTATACTTTTCTCCCCCTTTTTGGTCAGGATGTAATTGTTGATCCCCCGATGCCAGGTCTGTATTCATCCCTGGGAGTTATCTCCCATGTCACCAGGGAGACTTTCACCCCTGAATGTCATGTCCCACGTAGGTGGGAGGGCAATGATTTCTCTTGCAGAGTTGGGCTTAGAGAGACTGAGACCACATCTGAGCAACAACAGAGGTCCTCCAGAAGTAACTGCTAGGCATGCCTATAGGTAGTCTAAGCTTCTCTGCTACCTACATAAACCTTCACAAGAGAAAGCCTCATGATCGAGGGCATGGCCAATTGGTTTGGGTATCCCTAAAGTTTGATACAGTATCAGGGGATTCCTTGATGGCAAGGTTTAATATTTCCGTAGTCTTTCTTCCCCCCCTCAGGGAAGTTTGCCAGTACTTTTTGATTATCTGCCTATTATACTCTAGGATGTTTCCAGGCATTACAATAATCTATATACGATTAAAGGACCTCTTTCTTCTTCTGTGGTTTCCTGTGTTTCAGTTGTTCAAATGAGCTATACAGACAGATTGCATTAAATTATGCACTACAGAAAATTTCAGTTCCAGATCAAATAAACCTTTCTTCCATTGGTCTCAAAGAGTATGTGTGGTTCTAAAATATAGACATTATCTTCCTTACCCCTTTGTTCTGAATTACTTTAACCCCAACCTGTTCAGCTTCATTCTTATCTCTAAATATCAGGTTATATATATAAAACAGCCTCTCAAAATCCAGAAGTAATAATCACCACTCTGGACTTAATGTGTCTGCTGTAAAAGCTTACAGTCTAGGCCCCTGTCTTCTTATAAGTATTTTCTAAAGGTGACCATACCATTGTTGTTTTTTTGTTTCTGGCTTATTTTGTCTCACCAAATGTCATACATGTTCATTCACATCTTTGCATGCCTCAGGACTTTGTTCATTTTTGTAGCAGCATGACCTTCATTCCTAAGTCTACACCATTGTTCACCAATCTCCTTCTCCATCAGTGCATCCATCAGCCACCTGTATTCATCAAGCATCATGTAGAAGGCCCGAAGTCCACAGTCCATCAACATTCTCAATTTTAGATAATTTCATTGTTCCCAAGAGACAGAAAACCAATAAACATACCCTTGCCAAACAAGAAATCTAAACCTTCTCTTAACTCTTGTCTCTCATCCCATTATTTACCTCTGCTGTTACTGTGGTAATGCTGATGGTTTCCTTTTGAACATAGCATGCAATAGCAATTTTCCCCCTGTACACTGGACTTAAACACTTTTTATACAAGAATCATATCTTTGAAGTAATTCTTATGAGAACTCATTCATATTTCTAGTGTGAATCAGTGGGACGTGTAAGTCTATACAACCCCTTTCAACCTTGTTCATCTTCAGTATGGTAATATTACTTATAGACCCACTTGAGAATCACCTTCACTCCTATGTATCTATTCCCTTACATTGGAATTCAGCCTCATTAGCTAACGATTCACCCATCTCTAGCTTCTGTGTATCTCTAAGTCCCCTATATTCTGTATGATAAGCCTCCGATGATACCTTTATGCTGGTCAAAAAAGTGGAATCTTATAGTATCTATCCTTTTGTATCTGGCTAATTTTGCTTAGCATAATGTCCTCAAGGCTCATCTATCTTGTCATGTGCTTCAGGATGTCATTTTGTCTTACTGTTACATAATATTCCATCATGTGTATATACCACATTTTGTTGATCCACTTGTCTGTTGATGGGCATTTGGTTTGTTTCCACCTTTTGGCAATTGTGAATAATGCTGCTATGAACATTGGTGTGCAAACGTCTGTTTGTGTCATTGCTTTCAGCTCTTCTGGGTATATACCAAGTAGTACTGTTGCTGGGTCATAAGGCAGCGTGATATTTAGTTTCCTAAGGAACCACCAAACAGTCTTCCATAGTGACTGCACCATTCTACATTCCCACCAGCAGTGCATAAGTGTCCCAGTTTCTCCACATCCACGCCAACATTTATAGTTTCCTATTTGTTTAATAGCAGCCATTCTTATAAGTGTGAGGTGGTATCTCATTGTAGTCTTAATTTGCATTTCCCTTATAGCCAGTGAAAGTGAGCATCTCTTCATGTGCTTTTGAGCCCTCTGTATTTGCTCTTCAGAAAAATATCTATTCATATCTTTAGCCCATTTTATAATTTTGTTTGCTCTTTTGTTATTGAGTTCTGTTATTTCTTTGTATATACAAGCAATCAAACTTTTGTCTGCAATGTGATTTCCAAATAGTTTCTCCCATTGAGTTGGCTGCCTCTTCACCTTTTTGACAAAGTCTTTTGAAGTGCAGAAACATTTGATTTTGAGGAATTCCTGTTCATCTATTTTTCCTTTTGTTGCTTGTGCTTTGGGTGTAGAATTTAGGAAGCTACCTCCTATTACTAGGTCTTGAAGATGTTTCCCTACATTTTCTTCTAGAAGCTTTATGGTGATAGTTCTTATATTTAGGTGTTTGATCCACTTTGAGTTAATTTTTCTGTAGGGTGTAAGATAGGGGTCCTCTTTCATTCTCTTGGCTATTGATATCCAGTTCTTCCATGCCCAATTATTGAAAAGACTGTCTTATCCCAATTCAGAGGATTTTGGGGACTTGTCAAAAATCAGTTGACCATAGATTTGGTGGTCTATTTCTGCACTCTCTATTTGATTCCATTGGTCAGTGCTTCTGTCTTTGTGCTAGTACCATGCTGTTTTGACCACTGTGGCTTAATAATAGGTTTTAAAGTCAGGGAGTGTTAATCCTCCCACCTCATTCTTCTCTTTTAGAATGCTTTTCGCTATTTGGGGTCTCTTTCCCTTCCAGATGAATTTGATATTTTGCTTTTCCAAATCTTCAAAGAACGTTGTTGGAATTTTGATTGGTAATGTGTTGAATCTTTAGATCAATTTAGAGAGAATTGGCATCTTAACTATCCATGAGCAGGGAATGTCTTTCCACCTATGTAGATCTCCTTTGATTTCTTTTAGCAATGTTATGTAGTTATCTGTGTACAAGTCCTTTACGTCCCTAGTTAAGTTCATTCCTACGTATTTGATTCTTTTGGTTGCAATTTTGAATGGAATTTTTTCCTTAACTGTCTCCTCAGCTAAGTCATTGCTTATATATAGAAATGTTACTGATTTTTGCACTGATTTTTGCACATTAATTTTATATCCCGCCACCTTGCTGAATTTGTTTATTAGCTCAGGTAACTTTGCTGTAGATTTCTCAGGATCTTCCAAGTATAGTATCATATCATCTGTAAATAATGAGAGTTTTATTTCTTCCTTTCCAATTTCGATGCCTTTTATTTCTTTGTCCTGCCTGATTGCTCTAGCTAGAACTTCTAGCACAATGTTGAATACTATTGGTGACAGTGGGCATCCTTGCCTTGTACCTGATCTTAGGGGGAAGGCTTTCAGTCTCTCTCCATTGAGTACAATGCTGGCTATTGCTTTTTCATATATTCCCTTTATCATATTGAGGTAGTTACCTTTGATTCCTGTCTTTTGGAGTGTTTTTATCAGAAAAGGATGCTGAATTTTGTCAAATGCTTTTTTTAGCATCAGTTGAGATGATCATGTGATTTTTCCCTTTGGATTTGCTAATTACATTAATTGATTTTCTTGTGTTGAACCATCCTTGCATTCCTGGTATAAACCCCACTTGGTCATGATGTACAATTCTTTCAGTGTGCTTTTGAATTCGATTTGCTGGTATTTGATTGAGAATTTTTGTGTCTATGTTCATTAGGGAGATTGGCCTGTAGTTTTCTTCTTTTATAGCATCTGTACCTGGTTTTTGTCTTAAAGTGATATTAGCTTCATAAAATGAGTTAGGTAGAATTCCTTTTTCCTTAATTTTTTGGAAAAGTTTGAGCAGGATTGGTGTTAGTTCTTTCTGGAATGGTTGATAAAATTCCTCTGTGAAGTCATCTGGCCCTGGGCTTTTCTTTGTAGGAAGATTTTGGATGACTGATTGAATCTCTTTACTTGTGGTTGGTTTGTTGAGATCTTCTGTTTCTTCCTGAGTCAGTGTAGCTTGTTTGTGTGTCTCTAGGAATTTGTCCATTTCATCTAAGTTGTCTGGTTTATTGGTGTATAGTTGTTCATAGTGTCCTCTTATGATTTCTTTTATTTCTTCAGGCTCTGTGGTAACACACCCCTTCTCATTTCTGATCTTATTTGCCTCCTCTCTCTTTTTTCCTTTGACAGTCTTACTAGTGGCCCATCAATTTTATTGATTTTTTTCAAAGAACCAAGTTTTGGTTTTATTGATTCTGTTGTTCTTTTGTTCTCCCATTCATTTATCGCTGCTTTAATCTTTATTTCTCTTCTCCTGTTTGCTTTGGGGTTAGTTTGCTGTTCTTTCTCAAATTCCTCCAAGTTTGCTGTTAAGTCCTCAACTTTTGCTCTTTCTTGTTTTTTACTGTAGGCATTTAGGGCAATAAATTTCCCTCTCAGCACAGCCTTTGCCACATCCCATAAGTTCTGATAAGTTGTATTCTCTTTTTCATTCATCTCCAGATAGCTACTGATTTCTCTAGCAATTTCTTCTTTGACTCACTGGTTGTTGAAGAGTGTGTTATTGAATCTCCATATATTTGTGAATGTTCTTGTTCTTAGGTGGTTATTGAGATCCAGCTTCATCCCATTGTGATCAGAGAAAGTGCTTTGAATAATTTCAGTATTTTTAAATGTATAAAGACCTGTTTTGTGCCCCGGCATATGATCTATCCTGGTGAATGTTCCATGAGCACTGGAGAAGAATGTATATCCTTGTGCTTTGGGGTGCAGTGACCAATATATGTCTGTTAGGTCTGATTCATTTATCAAGTTATTTAACTTCTCTATTTTCTTGTTGATCTTCTGTTTGGTTGTTCTATCTATAGAGGAGAGTGGTGTATTGAAGTCTCCTACTATTGGTGTTGAAACATCTATCCCTTCAGTTTTGCCAATGTCTGTCTCATATGCTTTGGAGCTCCTTGATTGGGAGCATAAACATTTATGATTGTTATATCTTCTTGGTGAATTGACCCTTTAATCCATATATAGTGTCCTTCTTTGTCTCTTATGATGTCTTTGTATTTAAAGCCTATTTTGTCTGATATTAGTATAGCTACTCCTACTTTCTTTTGGTTACACCTTGCATGGAAGATCTTTTTCCATCCTTTCACTTTCGAACTATTTATATCCTTGTGTCTGAAATAAGTCTCTTGGAAGCAGCATATAGCTGAATTATGTTTCTAAATCCATTCTGCCAATCTCTGTCTTTTAATTGGTAAGTTTATTCCATTTTCATTCAAAGTTATTACTGAAAAGGCATTTCTTGATGCCACCATCTTATCTTTTTTAATATATTTGTCAGATTAAATTCTGTGCCCTCCTCCAGACCTCACTCTCCTGTCTTTTTTGTTTCAGCCAGGAGAACTCCTTTTAGTATTTCTTGAAGAGCTGGTTTCTTGTTAACAAATTCTTTTAGGACTTCTTTGTCTATGAAAATTTTAGTCTCTTTCCTCAATTTTGAAGGACAGTTTGGCTGGGTACAGAATTCTTGACTGGAAGTCTTTCTCTTTCAGGATCTTGAATATTCATACCACTGCCTTCTCACCTCCAGGGTGCTGGTTGAGTAGTCTGAACTCAGTCTTATTGATTTCCCTTGAATGTAGTAGATTGCTTTTCTCTTGCTGCTTTCAGGATTTTCTGCTTCTCCTCAACATTTGACAGACTGATTAGTATGTGCCTTGGGGAAGGCCTATTTGGATTTATTCTGTTTGGAGTTCTTTGGGCTTCTTTGACTTGCGTATTTATGTCCTTTATGAGGGTTGGGAAGTTTTCCCCCATTACATCCTCACCTATTCTTCCTAGCCCTTTGCTCCTCTCTTCTCCTTCTGGGATACCAATCATTCTTATACCTGTGCGTTTTGTTTTGTCTATCATTTTCCTGAGTTCCCATTCAATATTTTCCATCTATTTTACCATCTGCTGTTTTGAGTCTTCCTGTCCTCTATATCACTTACTCTTTCTTCTGTCTCTTCAAATCTGGTGTTGTGTGCCTCTAGTTTGTTTTTTATATGGTCATCAAAGTCTTTAATCTCTGTGATTTCCACTACTTTTCTATTTATTCGTTCAAATTCCTCTTTCTTCTCTTCTGCTGTCTTCTTGATCATTTATGTCATTTGCTATCCTACTTATTTTATTAAGTAGAGTTGTATGAACATCTTTGATCATTTGTTCCAATGTCTGTGTCTCCTCTGGTTTTTTAATTTGGTCATTAGGTAGGGCTATATCTGTCTGCATTGTGATATGCTTAGTGATCTTCTGCTGTCTTTGTGGCATGTAAATATCTTGATTGATTTACTTTGGGAGTTGATTATTTTCAGTAGTCTAAGGCCTTGTGTTTGTGGGATGGTTGTACAGCAGGGAGCAGGGCATGGGGTGGAGCACTCAATTCGGTGATTTGTTTCAGGGCAGGTATGGGCACAGGTAGGGGATGTTATGCTGATGCTTGTGAACGTGGATGCCCAGCGGCCAGGGAGGATGTAGCTGTGTGGGTACACCAGTCTGGGGGGCAAAACCCAGGTGTGCACTGGTCTAAGGCACAGGACCCTTTGGGCACATGCGTAGAACTGTAGCAGTAGATTGGCGTTATGACTTCATGGATCGGGGGCAGATGTGACTCAGCTGTGCAGGTTGGCAATTTCTTAGAGCTGAGAAGTGATCCTGAGGGCTGTGTGCATTCGGTGGTTCTAGGACTGCTGTAAAGTGAGGTTCCCAGAGTTGAATGATGCAGTTGGGGGCCTGTGTGCATGTGTGAATGAGGCCACTCAGGGATAGGCCAGGGTGAGGCTGTGTGGCACAATGGGCAGGGAGTGGTGGTAGCCTAGGTATGGAGGTTAGTGCCCTCAACCTTTATACTCTGGCAACAGCCTGCAGGGAACAGGGAGGGAGAGAGAGTGCTCAGGAAGTGTGAAAGAGAGGTGGATCAGGCTGTACTTGGGGTAGGGGTGTGGGGCAGGTATGTTCACTAGGGGCTGGTGGGGTGGGGGTGCCTGGAGCATGGGGAATGGAAGCGGATGATGGGGTTCAGGTGCGTGGGGTGTGGGTGAGTCTCCAGTCATGGGGCTCCACTGGTGAGGGTAGCACGAGCAAGGAACATGGCCTTGCTTACTTCCTACTCCTGCGTTCCTGTCTGTGCACTCCTGTGGGCTCCACACCTCTGTGCCAGGCTCCAGCTTTCTGCCTCTGAGTTCCTCAGCCTCTGCAACCCGGCTGCCACATGTGATGCAGAAGGTTCTCCCAGGTTATCCGCATGCCCAAATTGCTGCCTCAGTTGCCTCCTGTCCTTTCTCTAACTTTTCTGTGGAGCAGGACTAATCTTGGCTACTCTAGTTGGCCATCTTCCCAAAAGTCCCAGTCTATATCTTTTGACTGGGGAGTTTAATCCATTAAAATTTAATGTTACTACTGTAAAGGCAGTACTTTCTTCTACAATTTTGTCTTTTGGATTTTATATGTCATATCTTATTTATTCTCTCTCTTTCTCTTGCTTTTTATCTTCCTGATAGTCTTTATTTGTACACTTTCTCTCCCATCTTTTCCTATCTGCCTGTAGTGTAACCTTTAGTATTTATTGTAGAGCAGGTTTTGTGTTCACAAACTCTCTCAGTGACTGTTGTCTAAAAATATTTTAAGCTCCCCCTCATTTTTAAAAACATTTTTTATTGTGAAATATAGCATATATTCAAAGAAAAGAAACAAAAACAATAATTTTCAGTGTTCACGTTTTACAAGTAATTACAAAACAAATTTCAGAGTTTGTTATAGGTCACCGTTGTGCTATTTCAGATTTTTCCTTCTAGCTGTTCCAAAACATTAAAGGCTATAAGAAATACCAATATAGTGATTTAGCAGTCATACTTGTTAGTTAAATCCTGTTTTTTTCTGTTACACCTCCTCCTTTGATCCTTCTCCCAATCTGTACGGATTTTTAGGCAATGCCTTTCTGACTTTTTCATGTCTAGAAGTGATGTCAACGCTAAAGGACAGGGGGATATAATTAGTTAATATTCTTGGGTTCAGGATTTATCGGGCCTAGGAACCCTCTAGAAATTATAGTTTTCAGGAAGGCAGAGTCAGAGCAAGAAACTTGTATAAAGTCTCACCTCAAACCCTAGTTGTTCTTAAGAGTCAGCAGGAGTGATGTTGGTTGGTGTTCAGCAAACCATGGCAATTAGCACTATGTACCTGAAGCTTGCATAAGAGTAGCCTCCAGAATAACCTCTGTTCTCTATATGATCTCGCTTGGCCACTGATGCTTTATTTTGTTATACTTCTTTTTCACCTTTTTGTAATCAGGAAGGTGTTGTCCATCCCACAGTGGTGGGCCAGACTCATCCCTGGAGTCATTCCCGCATTGTCAGGGAGACTTTCACCCCTGAATGTCATGTCACATGTAGTGGCAAGGATAATGATTTTCCTTGAAGAATTGGGCTTAGAGACAGAGAGAGGCCACATCTGAGCAACAAGAGAGGTTTCTGGGAAGCAACGATTAGGCCTTGTTATAGGTGGTCTTAGCTTATCCACTACAGAAATAAGTTTCATAGGGCAAGCCTCAAAACCAAGGGCTTGAGGGAGGGCCAAGATGGTGGCTTAGCAATGTGTGGGATTTAGTTCATCCTCCAGAGCAGCTAGTAAATACTAAGGAACAGTACAGAACAACTGCTGGGGCCACGTCAGTTACCAAACACACAGTGTACCCCAGTCTGGTCTAGCTGGACTGGCTGTGAGCCCACCCAGAACTGTGAGTTCCCCAAGCCGTGGCAGCTGACGCCTCTCCCCCACAGGCTGCTTCCCAGAGGGGAAAGGAAAGGGGCATTACCAGCAGCAGGGGCTGACTGCAGCCAAGCTCCAATGGTGGAGTTAACTATTAAAAATAGCCCCCCAGCTCAGCTAAACCTCAGTAAAAGCAGAGATTGCTGGTTTTTTGCTCTGGTGCAGAGTGGGCAGGGCTGATAGAAGAAGAAAAAAGAAAAAAAAGAAACAGAGGTTTTTTTGGATCAGCTAGCACATAATACTTGAAAGGGTCTGGGCCCTGAAGGAAAGGAGGGGGCACATAGGACCTGAAGGTACACAAATCAACATACCAACTTAAGCTCTTAATTGACAAACCTGAGGAAGGAGAGTCCTGCTCTGAAAAGGATTTTTCTCTTTCTTTTTTGTGGCTGTGTTTCTATGACTTGACTGCTGTTTGGATACAGCTGCAAGGCTTCTCAGGCTCCAACTGACCCAAGCATAGGCAGAATTGAGCTTGTTGAAGTGTCTTCTGGAGCCTTTGCCTTCCCCAGGAGAGGGGTGGGGCCCAGCTCAGGTGGAATCCCTCCCTCAAGGAAGTCTGCATCTAGAAGAGTGACACGTTAAAGCTGACCTACAACCTCTCCTCTATCTCAACCATGCCCCCAGCAGGGAGAATCTGCTGAAGTTAAAGGTACCACATCACCTTATCTTGGTGGGACCTGTAGGCAGAAAAGTGCAACATACTGGGTAGGATAGGAAAAACACAGAGTCCAGAGGCTTCATAGGAAAGCCTTTCAATCTGCTGGGTCTCATGCTCAGGTAAAACTCTTTCCTCCTGAGAGGAGACCAATTTGTTCTAGGAAAATCTGGCTGGGGTGTATAATACCTAAGTAGACCCTCCTAAGGGAAATTTAAAAAAAGGCAACATACAGGCAGTCAAGAAACAAGGAAATAGGAACTGAACACTTCTGCTCTGTTAAACAAAACCTAAACTAGAGGTCCAGAATAAGCTGAATTGAATGTCAAAGAACATATAGACAAGAAAGTCATCCAGCAAGAAAGTCCTAGGTTAAAAACAGTGAAAACAATCTCCAGAATGAACTAATTAAGGTAATTAAATGCCTAGATGCCAGCAAAAAATAACAAATCATACTAGGAAAATTGAAGCTATGGCCCAGTCAAAGGAACAAACCAGCAATTCAAATGAGATACAGGAGTTGAAACAATTAATTCAGAATATTCGAACAGACATGGAAAACCTCATTGAAATCAAATCAGTGAACTGAGAGAGGATATAAAGAAGGCAAGGAATGAACAAAAAGAAGAAATCAAAAGTCTGAAAAAAATCACAGAACTTATGGGAATGAAAAGCATAGTAGAAGAGATGAAAAAAACAATGGAAACCTACAATATCAGATTTCAAGAGGCAGAAGATAGGATTAGTGAACTGGAGGATGAAATATCTGAAATCTGACAAGCAAAAGAAAATATAGGGAAAAGAATGGAAAAATATGAGCAGGATCTTAAGGAATTGAATGATAACATGAAATGCACAAATATACATATTGCGGCTGTCCAAGAAGAAGAAGAGAAAGGAAAAGGAGGAGAAAAACTAATGGAGGAAATTATCACTGAAAATTTCCCAACTCTTATGAAAGACTTAAAATTATAGATTCAAGAAGTGCAGTATACCCCAAGCAATGTCCAAATAGACAAACTCCAAGACACTTACTAATCAGAATGTCAGATGTCAAGGAGAAAGAGAGAATCTTGAAAGCAGCAAGAGAAAAGCAATCCATCACATACAAGGGAAGCCCAATAAGACTATGTGTAGATTTCTCAGCAGAAACCATGGAGTCGAGAAGACAGTGGAATGATATATTTAAATTACTAGAAGAGAAAAGCTGCCAACCAAGAATACTATATCCAGCAAAATTTTCCTTCAAAAATGAGGGTGAAATTAAAACATTTTCAGACAAAAAATCTCTGAGAATTTGTGACCAAGAGACCGGCTCTGCAAGAAATACTAAAGGAAGTAGTAGAGACAGATAGGAAAAGACAGTTGAGAGAGGTGTGAAGAACAGTGTAAAAATGAAGACTATTGGTAAAGATAAAAAGAAGAAAAGTGAGATGTGACATATAAAATCCAAAAGGTAAAATGGTAGAAGAAAGTGCTGCCCCTACAGTAATAACACTAAATGATAATAGATTAAACTCCCCAATCAAAAGACATAGACTGGCAGAATGGATTAAAAACAACATCCATGTATATGCTGTCTGCAGGAGCTGCATCTTAGACCCACGGATAAACATAGGTTGAAAGTGAAAGGCTGGGAAAAGATATTTCATGCAAATAATAATCAGAAAACAGAAGGAGTAGCTATACTAATATCCAACAAATTAGACTTCAACTGTAAAACAGTTAAAAGAGACAAAGAAGTACACTGTATTAATAAAAGGAACAGTTCAACAAGAAGACATAACAATCATAAATATTTATGCATTGAACCAGAATGCTCCAAAATATGTGAGGCAAACACTGAGAATGCTGAAAAGAGAAATAGACACATCTACCATAATAGGTGGAGACTTCAATTCCCCACTCTCATTAATAGACAGAACATCTAGACAGAGGATCAATAAAGAAGCAGAGAATTTGAATAATACAATAAATAAGCTAGACTTAACAGACATTTATAGAACATTACACCCCATAACACCAGGATACACCTTTTTCTCAGGTGCTCATGGATCATTCTCAAGGATAGACCATATCCTGGGTCACATAGCAAGTCTTAATAAATATAAAAAGATTGAAATCATACAAAACACTTTCTCAGTTCATAAAGGAATGAAGTTGGAAATCAATAATAGGTAGAGTGCCAGAAAATTCACAAATGTATGGAGGCTCAACAACCAGTGGGTCAAGGAAGAAATTACAGGAGAAATCAGTAAATATCTCGAGGCAAATGAAAATGAAAATACAACATATCAAAATTTATGGGATGCAGCAAAGGCAGTACTAAGGGGGAAATTTATTGCCCTAAATGCCTATATCAAAGAAGAAGAAAGAGCAAAAATTGAGGAATTAACTGTCCACTTAGAATAACTAGAGAAAGAACAGCAAACTAACCCCAAAGCAAGCAAAAGGAAAGAAATAACAAAGATTAGAGCAGAAATAAATGAAGTTGAGAACATGAAAACAATCAAGAAAATCACCAAAACCAGAAGTTGGTTCTATGGGAAAATCAATAAGATTGATAGACCTTTAGCGAGGCTGACAAAAAGAAGAGAGAGGATGCAAATAGATAAAATCAGAAATGGAAGAGGAGATATAACCACTGACCCCACAGAAATAAAGGAAATAATGAGAGGATACGTTGAACAACTATATGCTAATAAGCTCGGCAATGCAGCTGAAATGGACAACTTCCTAGAAAGGCATGAACAACCAACGTTGACTTGAGAAGAAATAGATGACCTCAACAAACAAGTCACAAGTGAAAAAATGGAATTAGTCATTAAGAAGCTTCCCCAAAAAGAAAAGTCTAGGACCAGATGGCTTCACATATGAATTCTACCAAACATTCAAGAAAGAATTAGTACCAATCCTGCTCAAACTCTTCAAAAAAATTGATGAGGAGGGAAAGCTACCTAACTCATTCTACGAAGCCAACATCACCCTCATACCAAAGCCAGACAAAGGTATTACAAAAAAAGAAGACTACAGACCAATCTCTCTAATGAATATAGATGCAAAACTCCTCAACTAAATTCTTGCAAGTTGAATCCAGTGGCACATTAAAAGAGTTATACACTATGACCAAGTAGGATTCATCCCAGGTATGCAAGGATGGTTCAACAAATCAATTAATGTAATACACCATATCAGCAAATCAAAGCAGAAAAGCACATGATCCATCTCAATTGATGCAGAAAGGCATTTGACAAAATTCAACATCCTTTCCTGTTGAAAACACTTCAAAGGATAGAAATAGAAGGGAACTTCCTCAACATGATAAGGGAAATACATGAAAAACCCAAAGCTAACATCATCCTCAATGGGGAAAACCTGAAAACTTTCCCCCTAAGATCAGGAACAAGACAAGGATGTCCACTATCACCATTGTTATTCAACATTGTTTTTGAAGTTCTAGCCAGAGCAATTAGACAAGATAAAAAAAATACAAGCCATCAGAATAGGAAAGGATGAAGTTAAACTCTCATTGTTTGCAGATAATATGATACTATATGTTGAAAACCCTGAAAAATCCACAGCAAAACTACTAGACCTAATAAATAAGTACAGCAAAGTGGCAGGTTACAAAATCAACACTCAAAATTCTGCAGTGTTTCGGTACACTAATAATGAACAATCTGAGGGGAAAGTCAAGAAAAAATTCCATTTATAGTTGCAATCAAAAGAATAAAATATTTAGGAATAAATTCAACTAAAGAGACAAAAGACCTATACAAAGAAAACTATAAGAAATTGTTAAAAGAGATCACAGAAGACCTAAATAAATGGAAGAGCATACTGTGTTTATGGATTGGAAGACTAAATATAGTTAAGATGTCAATTCTACCTAAATTGATTTACAGATTCAATGCAATACCAATTAAAATCCAAAAAACTTTCTTTTCAGAAATAGAAAACCCAATAACCAAATTTATCTGGAAGGGTAGGGTGCCCAGAATAGCTAAAAGTGTC
>PVIY010039888.1:0-22781 GCA_004026745.1 Myrmecophaga tridactyla
TTATGGTGGTTAATCTTAACCAATGGGTTAAGGAAGATATTGCAAGGAAATCAGTAAATATCTCAAGGCAAAGGAAAATGAGAACACAAAATATCAAAACTTATGGGATGAGCAAAAGTAGTACTGAGGGAAAATTTATTACCTATATTAAGGTAATATAACTTGGTTAGTAGTAAGGTAAGTAGTAAGGTAATATTATCTATGTTAAGGTAATATGGTTTGTCCAGAGTGATGCCCCAATGAATTCCAGAGTGATTTGGTCAGTGAGTGGAAAAGTATTTGCAAAGTCCCCTTCAGGGAATGCTGAGAACGGGGGAAAATTCAAAGTCCCAAGTTGAATTCTTGATATTCTCACAAGCAGTGTGAACAACCAAAGCTATAGGTTGAGTCCCCAGTCTTGGGGTTTGTTCACATGAAACTTTACCCCACAAAGGATAGGTCAAGCCTACTTAAAATTAGGCCTAAGAGTCACCCCCAAGAGAACCTCTTTTGTTGCTCAGATGTGGACTATCTCCCTCTCAGCCAACACAGCAAGCAAACTCATTGCTCTTCCCCTCTCTATGTGGGACATGACTCGCAGGGGTGTAAACCTCCCTGGCAACATGGGATAGAAACCCTAGAATGAGCTGAGACTCAGCATCAAGGAATTGGAAAACCTCAAACAGAAGGGGGAAGAGAGAAATGAGACAAAATAAAGTGTCTGGCTGAGAGATTTCAAACAGAGTCAAAAAGTTATCCTGGAGGTTATTCTTACACATTATAAAGATATCCCCTTTTTAGATTAAGGTATATTAGGCTAGAGGGAAGTGCTTGAAATTGTAGAGCTGTGTTCCAGTAGCATGTTTCTTGAAGATGATTGTATAATGATATAGCTTTTGCAATGTGACTGTGTGATGTGAAAACCTGTGTCTGATGCTCCTTCAATCGACAGTATGGACAGATGAGTAAAACACATGGAAAAATAAAAATAAATAATAGGGGGAACAAATGTTAAAATTGAAAAAAGATATAGGATGGATGGAAATACTAGTGATCAATGATAGGGAGGGGTAAGGGGTCTGATATGTATGAATTTTTTCTTTTTTCTTTTTATGTCTTTTTCTGGAGTGATGTAAATGTTCTAAAAAAATAAT
Organism: Myrmecophaga tridactyla; assembly: GCA_004026745.1. NCBI lineage: Eukaryota > Metazoa > Chordata > Mammalia > Pilosa > Myrmecophagidae > Myrmecophaga > Myrmecophaga tridactyla. The sequence continues at coordinate 1,134 of PVIY010039888.1, forward strand.
CATGGTGATGAATATACAACTATGTGATGATAGTGTGAGCCATTGATTGTACACCATGTATGGAATGTTTGTATGTTAAGAATGTATGTGCTTGTACATTGTAAAAATAAAAATAAAGAAAAAAGAGACAATGGTTGGGAGGGTAAAAGGGGGTATTTGGGTTTGGAGTTTGGATTCTGTCCTTTAATCTAACCTATTTAATAGTGACCCTTGCCAAAGAAAAGTCTTACCCAAGGATGACAGATGAGGGATCTAGGGCCCAATTAAAAAATGAGAATAATTATACTAGTCATAATGTTCCAAATTGGGGATGCAGCAAAAGCAGCTTTTCATTGGTAAAGTTTAAAATTTAAATGCTGCCCTAGGCATGCAGGGTTATAAATGCTGGAGGGCATATAATAAATAAAGGGAGTTTACACAAGAATGCATTTGCTGGAGAGTGGAGGCTGAATAAGGAGAAGTTACTGCAAGGAGGCAGCTGATGGAGGGTGAAGGAGATACTGAACTGAGGAAGTTTGGGGTAAGAGAGGCTTTCTGAAATATTTGCCAGGGTTAGGTTACATCCTGGTGGAAAGGGGTCCTGTCCTCCAGGCCAAATATTTTATGCTTGGAACTCTTCAAAGCCCCAATACAGAATAATCCCAAAGTTGTCAGGGTGGACAGAACAGAAAATTTGGAGCAAACAATAAGGGTAAGTATACACAAATGTCTGGGTGGAATGGATCAAATATACAGTTCAGAGTCTAAACAAAAGCAACTGTTAATGCTTGCACAACAGGCTGACCCACTGTTACTGTCATGTCCTTTCCGATGGGTATGGAGGAACACAATAAAGAGTTCAAGTGCGTGATACTCTTTTTTCAGAATACTACTCTCTGGTGAAAGTTGTAGTATGTTGTCCTTTCTTTTCCATTCTGGCTTCTTGCCTTGGTTCAGGAAACCACTTTGCCTGACTCTCTAGATGGGAAGAAGGGCTCCAGGACCTTGGGACCATGGTCTCATGCACCTAAGCATGGGATGTGGTTGAGGATAGTATTGGCAATTTCTCCAGTTTAAGCACACCACAAGTAGGCCTTTGATGGTATTGTGGAAAGGGCATTCTCTGACCAGTTTTACCCAAGAAGTGGAAAGGTACCTGCACTCTGGTCCAATTGGCCATCACAGTCACCCTGGCATTTGAAAGGGAGAAGGAAGTTCTAACTCAGGGAGAAAGAAAAGAAGCTTACTTGGTTCCTTTAATGAAAGAGATGTCAAGGGGAATCCTGGATGGATTAAGGCTAAGAATCAAGTAGCTGTAGGGTTTGAGTCATCCTTATTCTTGTGGATCACCATCAACAAAAATATGGAATGGATTAATCAAAGATTTAAGGTCTAGCAGAGCAGTTGGATGCTACTAGCCAAATAACATGGGAGAATAGGATGGCCCGAGACATAATATTAGCTGAAAAGGGAAGCATTTGTGTTATGGTTGGGGGTAGTTTTTGTACATTTTCCCCCAATAATACAGCCCCAAATGGAACTATCACCAAAGCTTTACAAGTTCTGAGGACCTTATCTAAAGAATTGGTGAAATATTCAGGCATTGATGACCCCCTCAATGTTACAAAACTGGTTTGGGGGATGGAAAGGGGTGGCATTGTCCATGAGAACTTCTTTAACCATCACAGTTGGGGTACTTACAGCACTTAGGTACTGCATTATCCCATGTGCCCAAGGGTTAAATGTGAAAAGGCTCTTATCAAATTTGAAGAAAGACTAAAATGTGAAAACTAAAAAAGTTCAAAAAGCGGGGGAGTTGTAAGAAAATTAAGTTCAGCTTTCACACAACATGGCACAGGAAAGAGCTGCAGAATATCTCAAAACAGTTTTGCACACAGGGAAGTAGAGCTTCTCTGAAATAAGCCTAGGGTGGCTGCCGTGGCTCAGCAGGCAGAGCTCTGACCTGCCGTGCTGGAGGTCTGGAGTTCGATCCCTGGTGCCTCCTGCCCATATGCAAATTAAAAAAAAAAAAAAAGTTTGAAATAAGCCTAGAATTGGTGCCAAACAGGTAGAAACAAGTTTAAATAAGCAATGGTCAGGGTCTTTGAAAAATAAAGCATAATCAAATGTGTGATCTTTTGCTGGAAATTTGAATTAGTTGGACTATCTGGATAGACTGTAACCTCTGGAGTATCAATGGAGAAACAGGGGAGTGTCTGTGAGGGAGGCACAGGTATAGCCATTTTGGCATTCTATTTTTTTGGCGCCCCAGCCACCATTTTGTGTTCTGCTTGGCGCCCATTCTTGCAAGATCATGAATAAATTCTTTTCTTCTCCACAATCAGTTGAACATTTATCCACTTTCAATATGGCATTTTTTCTAACAGGTATTTAGTGTCCTTTACTTTCAGTCTGAAGAATACCCTTTAGCAATGCTTGTAGGAAAAGTCTACTCATAATGATCTCTCTCATCTTTTATCTGGAAATGTCTTAATTTCTCCCTCAATTTTGAAAGGACATCTTGACAGATTTAAAATCCTTAGTTGATAATTGTTTTATCTAGCATTTTAAATATTTCAACCCACTGTCTCCTTGACTCCAAGGTTTCTGATGAGAAATCCACACTTAATCTAATTGGAACTTTCTTGTACATAACATTTTGCTTTTCTCTTGCAGCTTTGCGAACTCTCTCCTTGTCTTTTGTATTTGACAGTTTGACCACCATTTACCTGGATGTATTCCTCTTCAAGTTCATCTCAGTTGGTATTTTATGGGTTTTGTGTATGTGAATATGCATATCTTTTGCCAAGTATGGGAATTTTTCTAACATTATTTCTTTGAATATTCCTTCTGTTCTTTGAATATCCCTTCTCTTCTTCCTCTGTAGTGCCCATAATTTGTGTATTGGTATGCTTCTTGGTGTTTCACAGGTTTGCTAGCCTATTTTTGCCTTTTCTAATTCTTTTCACTTATTGCTCCTCAGCCTGGTTCATTTCAATTGACTTTTCTTTGAGTTTATGATTCTTTCTTCTGCCAGCTCCAACTTGCTGTTGAAACTCTCTTGGGATTTTCCATTTTAGTTTTTGTAATCTTCAACTTCAGTAGTTTTCTTTTGTTCCTTTCACTGTTTTCCCAATATCCTTTATTTCATTCTCAGTATTTTCCTTCATTTCCTTTAACATATTGAAGATAATTTTTTAAAGTTTTTGTTTGTTAAGTCCATAGTCTGGTCTTCACTGATTTTTTTTTTCTGAATTTTTATCCTCTTTGGCCATCATTTCCTGTTTATATTGTAATTTTCATTGCACACTGTACATTTTAATATCTTAAAATGCTAACTCTGAAATTTAGTCTCTGAGCTTTTTCTTTCTTGAGTTTGTATCCAGTATTGATAGGACAAGATTTTCTTGAGTGGTGGGTGCTAACAAAACCAAACAATCAAAGCCAAAAACACCTTTTGCTGTCTTTGTAAATCAGATTTACTTTGGCTGGCATTCTTTTTCAGAATTCAGCTCTCCTATCAGGGAGGTCCAAGGTGAATGCAAAGTGTGGGGACTTCCCTGCTTTTCTGAGTCTGTTTCTTGTCCTGGGCTTGTACTTGCTAGTGTACTTAGGAGTTCCCTTATTTATAGGAATTTGTATGCCCCCTATACTCTCTAGGAAATAGACCTTCTCCCTATCCTGGGCACTCCACTGCAGGACTTAAAGCAGGTAAGCCTTTGCCCCAGGCTACCCAGCTCAATGGTTTCTTATGCTGCTTTCACTGTCTCGAGTTTCTTTGCCTGAAGGGAAAATTCTGTAGGGGGAAAAAGATTGAGCAACATGTACTGGCTAAGTAAGTGGTGAACCAAGAAAATGCAGCTTTCTAGTGGTGCTCCCTTTGAGGGTCCCTGGACTTATTCTGGCTGGGAAAGAATGACCTGGGAAAGTCTTCTGCTGCTCACCTTTAAGTCTCCTCTGAGGCTTTTTCCCAGTTGGAACACTGGCTGCCTACAGTGATCTGAAGTAGCTAATCAAAACACCTCTTGGTGTTTACACTTATGCTACATTCTACTCACTGTCATAGGCATAGCACCCATGTTTTATAAGAGAAAAAAATGGAGGAAGAGACAGGATGTGATCAGAGAAGAAAGTCTAGGAATCACAGAAAGCATATCTGACTGTAGAGATGTAATATAATACAACTGTGATAATGACTTCTAGAGGCAGCTGACATTTGCTGGTATGGTACTGAGAAAATCTCCACCACTTCCAGGCTTTGGGAGCCAAAACATGGATTCTGTCCTACAGGCCAGATTGTGGAATCTTAACTATAAAACTTTGTGGAGGACTGGACCTTGTCATTGAACAATGCAGGTATCTCTTTTAATATGTTCTTTAAAATTATTTTCATCATAGATGTCTCTTATGAGTTTGTACTGCAGCTCCCCTTCTTTTATTCAGTTCTGTCATGTGTCGGTGTGCTGGACACTAAGAATACAAAGATGGATAAAACCCAGTCTCAGCATTCACTCTCAAGTCTAGTCGGGGAGATAGACAAGTACATAGATATTTATTTTTTCTTAGAATTTAAACATATTATTAAATATATATTTAAATTTATTTTTTAAATATGTCATGGCAGAAAGTAAAAATTCTCCAAATGCCACTATCATAGGACAATCACCAACAATTTGGTATATAAATTTCTTGGTTCAAAACATTTAAAATCACAAATATATATATGTATTTAATCACCATGTCATGCTTCACTTGCTTGGGATATGTAATTAATATTCTAATGATTCTAATGAAAGACCAGAGTTTCCTAAAATTTCTTCTTTTTTTCCCTAGGGACTCTATCCACACTTTTTCATTAGTCCAAAGGTCAGTATAGTGGTTCTAATCAACTCACTGAGAAAAAAACTACAACATAAATCACTGAAATCACAAGGAAAATCAGATATTTATCTAATTTAATTTATGATAAAAGCAATACTTTGATTCAGTAGAATAAGAAATCCTCACATATTTTAAAAGAAAATTCATATAGATTAGAGATTTAAATATAAAAAATCAGAGATTTAGGTGTAGAAAAAGCCCTCAAAATATTAAAGTAAGACTAAACCTATAAAAGAGGAAATTGGGATAGTTAAGGTTACAAAAATCAAAAGGTTTCAAACAGAAAAGTGAAAATGCTTTATTGGCAAAGTATACCATTATAAAAAGATGATAATATATAGATGGTTATTGAGACTTTTCAGGAAGAGCATGTAGAGAGAGAAAGGGGCCCTGGACAGAAGCCTGAAGGAGCTCAACATTTAGTGAGTGGGTAGAAGAGAGGCCTGCAAAGACAAAGTAACAATCAGAGAGGCAGCAGTGATCACAATTACGAATGTTTTGAGAGACCAAGTAATGCTTCTCCTTCTCTACTTAAAAACCATCAAAGGCTTTCATTATGTAAGCAGAATATATTTCAGGTAACACAATTCAGTAATAATGTAGATTCCTTATACAGGACTGTTTCTTAACAGTGAGTGCTTTAAAAAATACACGTGAACAGGAGTGATGTCATCAACATGGCAACATGAGACATCCCTCAGAAAGTCTTCTCTCAGGATCAATTAATAAAAGGAAAAATCCCACTTGCTTGGATATCTGGAGAATGACTGGAAAAGAACTCCACAAATGCTGAATAAAAGAAAAAGAAAAATCTCAAATCAGGTAGGAGATTTCTCTCTTGGACCCATCAGTCTGGACCCCTCTCCCTCTTCCTGTTGTGTTCAGCTTAAGAGTCACACAGAGGCAGCACAGCCTGGATTCCTGCTGTCATGGATGCAGACCATGGAGACACTCACAGCGGTGAGATAGAACCCCATGCATATCCAGGCATAAAAAATCAAGTTGGCAGAGACCCAGGGTAGAACACAAAATGATTGAGGAGTGCTGCATACAAAAGGGCACCCAGAGTGGGAAAATAAAAGAGACCATAGCAGAACTGCTGGCTAGAGATGCACACACTCAATGCAGTATCTGCTGGGCCACCTAAATGAACAACAGACATTTCTGGATTGACTTATTTGGCTCCCTGATGTGGGATATCCGGATGAAGAAACTGGAGGCAGAAAAACCTCACAAGGAAAAAAAAAACAGGTGGAAAACTGAACTATTATAAGGTCAGGATGAGTCTCAGAACTGAAAAGTGTAAGGAAAACAAGACTGAGTGAGGGAAGGAACTCAAACAAATCTTAGGAGTTGGAGAGAAAATTCTGCACAAAAACAGAATAAAGTAAAGATTTCCAGAAAAGAAACAGAAGAAAGGAACTTTTCTTCTGGAGCTGAAATAATTGCACACAAAAAGGGCAGTATTAAAAATTGTACCACAGGGCGGCTGCCGTGGCTCAGCAGGCAGAGCTCCGACCTGACGTGCTGGAGGTCTAGAGTTCGATCCCTGGTGCCTCCTGCCCATATGCAAATTAAAAAAAAAAAATTGTACCACATACCCAGGGCAAGAGTCATATGCAGAAGATCTGAGAAAAGATCTGAGGCATTCAACAGCATATTTGAACAATAAGAAGAAAGAATCGGCAAACCAGAAGTCAGGGTAATCAAAAGCATAAAGTCAAAAGACAGAGAAAAAAATTTGAGCAATGTCTCAGGGATTTGTGTGATAGCATGAAGCAAATATATGTCATATAGAGGAGAATAGAAGGGGAAAGGGCCAGAAAGAATATTTGAGGAAACAATGGCTTTCTCTTAAGTAAGACATAAATATACATGTCCAAGAAATGCAATGTACTCTAAATAAAATAAACCATAATAGACATCCAAAACACAGTAATCAGAATGTCAAAAAGTTATGTACCCGAGAAAAGCCACATTCTTTTAATCAAATCTCATGGGGCAGATCTATTGTTTGGGTGGGGCCTTTTGATTAGGTTGTTTCCATGGAGATGAGACACCCCCAGTTGTATGTGGGACCATTTGATTAAATTATTTTCATGGAAATGTGACCCTGCCGATTCAAAGAGGGTCTTAATTAGCTTACTGGTGTTCTTAAAAGAGCTGATACAAAGAGCAGATGCCTAGAGGCAAACATTTGGAGATGCTTGGAGAGCTGACAAAGAAAGCCACTGGAATGAGAAGTTGAAAGCAACATAACCAATGACCAGGAGATGCTAGCCACATGCCTTCCCAACTGAGAGAGAAATTCTGGCCATGATTGGCTTCTCTTGAGTGAAGGTATCCTCTTGTTGAGCCTTAATTTGGATGTTTTCAAGGTCTTAGAACTGTTAATTTGTAACTAAACAATTCTCCTTTGGAAAGTGATTCCATTTCTGGTATATTACATTCTTGCAGCAATAGCAAACTGTAGCAAATTCCAAAGATAATGAAAGAATTCTCAAAGTAAGAGAAAGCAATTTGGCACATTCAAGGGATTCTTAATAAGAAGTGCCAGTTTTTTCATCAGAAACCATGGAGTTGAGAAGGCAGTAGTATGATCTATTTAAGGTACTGAAAGAGAAGAACTGCCAGCCAAAAATTATTTATCCAGAAAATTGTCCTTCAAAAGTGAGGGAGACAATATATCCCACAGTAATTTGGGCAGTGAATAAAGAAGTATTTGCAAAGTCCCCTGGGGAAGTGGGGAGAAAGGAAAAAATATTCAACTTCCCCATTTGGAGAATTTCTGATATTCTAACAAGCAGTGGGGGACAATCAAATCAATAGGCCAAACCCATAATCTTAGGGTTCACCCCATTAAACTTATTCCTGAAAAGGATAGGCTAAGCCTACTTAAAATAATGCCTAAGAGTCACTCCCAGAGAACTTCTTTTGTTGCTCAGACTTGGACTCTATCAAAAGTTAATTTGATAGGTGAACTCACTGCCCTCCAGGAGGGACAGAACTCCTGAGATGAGCTGGGACCCAGCATCATGAGATTGAGAAAGCCTTCTTGACCAAAAAGGGGAAGAGAGAAATGAGACAAAATAAAGTTTCAGCGTCTAGGAAATTTCAAACAGAGCAGAAAGGTTATCTGAGGGTTATTCTTATGCATTATATAGATATTCCTTTTTATTTGTTATGTATTGGAGTGGCTGGAGGGAACTACTGGAAACTGTTGGGCTGTGTTTCAGTAGGCTTGATTCTTGAAGGTGATTGTATAAAGATATAACTTTTACAATGTGACTGTGTGATTGTGAAAACCTTGTGTCTGATGCTCCTTTTTTCCAGAGTGTGGACAGATGAATAAAAAAATGGATAAAAATAAATAAATAACGGGGGATAAGAGGTAAAAAAAAATACATAGAAAGAAATACTAGTGGTCAATGAGAGGAAGGGCTAAGGGGTATTGGATATATGAGTTTTTTCTTAATTTCTTTTTCTGGAGTAATCCAAATGTTTTAAAAAAATGATCATGATGATGAATACACAACTATGGGATGATATTGTGAGACATTGTACACCATGTATGGACTGTACGTGTGTGAAGATTTGTCAATAAAAAGATTAAAAAAAATAAGTACGAGTTTTTAAAAATAGTCACAGATAAACAGAAACTGAAAGAGTTCTTCAACAAAAGACCTGCCCTATGAGAATTACTAAACAGAGTTCTACACCTTGAAAGGAAAAGACAGAGAAAGTGACTTGGAGTAGTGTGAAGAAATGAAGATCTTCAGTAAGAATAACTAAAAGTAAATGCAAAACCCAATTGTACAGTATTATCAATATAAAACTATTCTCTTTAATTCCTAGAAGAGTCTGAATACAATTGAACAAGAAAAAGTCATATTTCCTGATAATGGAGACACAAAATATAAAGAAATAATGTGGAACAAAACAACATAAGAGAGAAAGCAAAGGGATATGGGAGCAGAGAATGTGTATGATATTGAATCTAAGTTGGTTATAGATGAAGGTTATATAATACAAAGAAAATATGCTAAAAATACACAGAACCAGAAATGAGAAAGGAATCAGTCAGAAACCTCACAAAAGGGCAACTATACAAAAAAGGAGTTTGTGATAAATGAAAAGAGAGACCAAATAAGATATAGATACATACAAAATACCAAAGAACAAAATGACTGAAATAAGTACTACCTTTACGGTAATAACACTGAATGTTAGTGGACTAAACTCCTCTATCAAAAGACACAGATTGGCAGAATGGATTTTTAAAAAAATATGATCAAACGCTGTTGTTTGCAGAGCCTCACCTTAGACCCAAAGATACAAATAGGTTGAAAGTGAAAGGATGGAAAAGATATTCCATGTGAATAGTAACCAAAAGAAGGGGCTGGGGGCTGGCTGCCATGGCTCAGCAGGCAGAGCTCCGACCTGCCATGCTGGAGGTCTGGAGTTCGATCCCTGGTGCCTCCTGCCCATATGCAAATTTAAAAAAAAAAAAAAAGAAGGGGGTGGGGGGCTTGGAAAGCTAAACTAATATTGGACAAAATACACTTTATGTCAAGAGCTGCTACAAGAGACAGAAGGTCACTGTATATTAACTAAAGGGTCAATCCACAAAGAAGAAATGACAATTATAAATATTTATGCACCTAAGCATGGTGCCCCAAATACATGATGCAAATACTGCCAAAACTGAAGGGAGAAATAGACACAACTGAAATAATAGTTGGAGGCTTCAATACACCATTCTCCTCAATAGATAGAACTTCTCAAGTGCACATGAATTGCTATCCAGGATAAACCACATGTTGGTCCACAAAACAAGTCTCAATTAATTTAGAAAGATTAAAATTATACAAAGCATCTTCTCGAATCATAATGGAATGAAGGTGGAAATCAACATCAGGCAGAGAACTGGAAAATCCAAAAATACATGTAAGTTAAACAACACACTCTTAACCAATTGGTGAAATAAGAAATTACAAGGGGAATCAGCCAATATCTTGAGATTAATGAAAATAAGAATGCAGCATGTCAAAACATATGATAAAGCAGTGCTGAGAGAGAAATTTATAGCTCTACATGCCTACATTAAAAAAGAAGAGAGAGGCAGGAGGAGGATCCAGATAGCCACTTGGTGAGGTATGGAATTTAGTTCATCCTCCAAAGCAGCTAATAAATAGCCAGGGGGCAGTACAGAACAACTGCTGGGGCTACATCAGTGACTGGACACAGCGTACACCAGTCTGGACAAGCTGGACCAGCTGCAATTCTGCACAGAACTGTAAGTCCCCCAGGCCACAGAGGCCAGTGCTTCTCCCCCTTGGGCATGGCAGCCTGGTTTCTGGAGTAGAAAGGAAAGAGACTTTACTAGCAGCAGGGGCTTAGCTCAATCAAGCTCCACTTGTATAATTAATTAACAAAAATTCTGACTACTGAAAATAGGCCCCCATCTCAGATAAACTTTGAATAAGAGCTACAGGAACTAGGAGCTTTGCCCTAGCACAGAGGGAGCAGGGCTGACAGGACAAAAAAAATAACAGAGGTTTTGGATCAGCACAAAATACTTGAAAAAGACTAGATCTTAAAAAAAGGGGTGGAGGGGAGACTCATAGAACCTGGAGATACATAGAACCACATACCAACATAAGCTCTTGATTAGCAAACCTGAGGAATGGGTGTCCTGCTCTGAAAAGGATTTTTTTTTTTGCTTTGTTTCTGCTATTTAACTGCTCATTAGATAGAACTGCAAGCCTTCTCAAGCTCCAACTGCCCCAAGCAAGGGTGGAATTAAGCTTGTCTGAGAGACAAAGAGGCTGTTAGGTGAAAAGAATAAATTCCCTGGAGGCTGTGCCTTCCCCAGGAGAGGGGTGGAGCCCAGCTTAGGTGGAATCCCTCCCTCAAGGAATTCAGACCCCAGGCTGGAAAACTGAAGCAATTAAAGCCAGCCTACAACCTCTCCTCTGTCTCAAGCATGCCCCCAGCTGAGTCTGCTAAAGCTAAAGGCAGCATTTTATATTGGTGGGAAACTGCTGGCAGGTAAGCACCACATACTGGGCAGTATAGGAAAAGCACAGAGTCTAGATGCTTCATAGGAAAGTCTGTCAACCTGCTGGGTCTCACCCTCAGGGAGATCTGATGCAGATGACTCTTTCCTCCTGAGAGGAGGCCAGTCTGTTCTGGGAAAATCTGACTAAGGTCTATAATATCTAAGTAGACCCTCCTAAGGAAAAAAAAAAAAAAAAGGCTCCATACATATAAGCAGGGCCAGAAACAAGAAAACAGAAACTGAAAAATTTAAGCAGTTAAACAAACCTATGCTAGAATAAGCTAAACTGAATATCAAGGAATAGATAGAGAACAAAGCCATCTAGTAAGAAAATCCTAGGTAAAGAGTGAAAACAATCTCCAGAATAAACTAATTAAGGAAACCATATGCCTAGATGCCGGCAAAAAAATTATGAATCATACTAGGAAAATAGAAGATATGTCCCAATCAAAGGAACAAACCAGCAACTGAAATTAGATACAGGAATTGAAACAATGAATTCAGGATGTTCAAACAGACATGGAAAATCTCATAAAAAATCAAATCAATGATTGAGGGAGGATATAAAGAAGGCAATGGGTAAACAAAAGGAAGAAATCAAAAGTCTGAAAAAACAAATCACAGAACTTATGGTAATAAAAGGCACAGTAGAAGAGATGAAAAAAACAATGGAAACCTACATTAGATTTGAAGAGGCATAAGAAAGGATTAGTGAACTGGAGGATGGAACATCTGAAATCCAACAAGCAAAAGAAAATAGGGAAAAGAATGGAAAAATATGAGCAGAGTCTCAGAGAATTGAATGGTAACATGAAGCACATGAATATATGTGTTCTGGGTGTCCCAGAAAGAGAAGAGAAGGGAAAAGGAGGAGAAAAACTAATGTAGGAAATTATCACTGAAAATTTCTCCTTATGAAAGACATAAAATTGCATATCAAAGAAGTGCAGTGTACCCCCAAACAGAATAGATCCAAATAGACAAACTCCAAGACACTTACTAATCAGAATGTCAGATGTCAAACAGAAAGAGAGAATTTTGAAAGCAGCAAGAGAAAAGTAAGCCATCACATACAAGGGAAGCCCGATAAGATTTTGTGCAGATTTCTCAGCAGAAAACATGGAGGGGAGAAGACAGTAGTATGATATATTTAAAATTCTATAAGAGAAAAATTGCAACCAAAAATTCTGTATCCAGCAAAGTTGTCCTTCAAAAATGAGGAGGAAATTAAAACATTTTCAGACAGAAAAAAATCAGTGAGAGTATTTGTGACCAAGAGATCGGCTCTGCAAGAAATACTAAAGGGAGCACTACAAGAAGATAGGAAAAGACAGGAGAGAGAGAGGTGTGGAGAACAGTATAGAAGTGAAGACTATCAGTAAAGGTAAAAAGAGAAAAAAATTAGATATGACATATAAAATCCAAAAGGCAAAATGGTAGAAAAAAGTACTACCCTTACAGTAATAACACTAAATGTTAATGGATTAAATTCCCTAATCAAAAGACACCAAATGGCAGACTGGATTAAAAAACAGAACCCATCTATATGCTGTCTACTAGAGATACATTTTAGACCCAAGGACAAGCATAGGATGAAAATGTGACACTGGAAAAAGCTATTTCATGCAAACAACAATCAGAAAAGAGCAGGAGTAGCTATACTAATATCTGACAAGTTAGACTTCAAATGTAAAACAATTAAAAGAGACAACGAAGGACCTATGTATTAATAAAAGGAACAACTCAACAAGAAGATATAACAATCATAAATATTTATGCACTGAGCCAGAGTGCTCCAAAATATGAGGCAAACACTGAAAACACTGAAAAGAAAAATAGACACATCTACCATAATAGTCGGAGACTTCAATTCCCTACTCTCACCAATGGATAGAATATCTAGACAGAGGATCAATAAAGAAACAGAGAATTTGAATAATGCAATAAATGAAATAGACTTAACAGATATTTATAGAACATTACACCCCACAACAGCAGGATACACCTTTTCCTCTAGTGCTAATGGATCATTCTCAAGAATAGACCATATACTGGGTTACAAAGCAAGTCTCAATAAATTTTTAAAAGTTTGAAATAACACAAAACACTTTGATCATAAAGGAATGAAGTTGGAAATCAATAACAGGCAGAAGGTCAGAAAATTCATAACATATGGAGGCTCAACAACACACTCTTAAACAACCAGTGGGTCAAGGAAGAAATTACAAGAGATATCAATAAATATCTTGAGGCAAATGAAAATGAAAACACAACATATCGAAATTTGTGGGATACAGCAAAAGCAGTGCTAAGAGGGAAATTTATTGCCTTAAATGCCTATAGCAAAAAAGAAGAAAAAGCAAAAATTGAAGAATTAACTGTTCACTTGGAAGAATTAGAGAAAGAACAGCAAACTAACTCCAAAGCAAGTAAAAGGAAAGAAATAACAAAGATTAGAGCAGAAATAAATGAAATTGAGAACATGAAAGCAGTCGAGAAAATAAACAAAACCAGAAATTGGTTCTATGAGAAAATCATGAAATTATGGACCCTTAGCAAAGTTGACAAAAGAGGAAGAGAGAGGATGCAAATAAATAGAATCAGAAATGGAAGAGAAGACATAACCACTGACCCTGCAGAAATAAAGGAGGTAATGAGAGGATACTATGAACAGCTTTATGCTAATAAACTTGACAACATAGATGAAATGGACAACTTCCTAGAAAGGCATGAACAACCAAAATTGACTCGAGAAGAAATAAATGACCTTAACAAATCAATCATAAGTAAATAAATTGAATGAGTCATTAAAAGACTCCCAGAAAAGAAAAGTCCAGGGCCAGATGGCTTCACATGTGAATTCTACCAAACATTCAAGAAAGAATTAGTACCAATCCTGTTCAAACTCTTAAAAAAATTCAAGAGGAGGGAAGGCAACCTAACTCATTCTGTGGAGCCAACATCACCCTCATGCCAAAGCCAGACAAAGATACTACAAGAAAAGAAAATTACAGACCAATCTCTCTAATGAATATAGATACAAAAATCCTCAATAAAATTCTTGCAAACCAAACCCAGCAATACAGTAAAAGAATCACACCATGAACAAGTGGAATTTATCCCAGGTATTCAAGGATGGTTCAACATAAGAAAATCAATTAATGTAATACACCATATCAACAAAGCAAAGCAGAAAACCCCGTGATCATCTCAATTGATGCAGAAAAGACATTTGACAAAATTCAACATCCTTTCTTGTTGAAAACACTTCAAAGGCTAGGAATAGAAGGGAACTTCCTCAACATGATAAAGGGAATATGTGAAAAACCCACAGCTAACATCATCCTCAATGGGGAAAAATTGAAAGTTTTCCCCCTAAGATCAGGAACAAGGCAAGGATGTCCACTGTCACCATTGTTATTCAACATTGTGTTGGAAGTTCTAGCCAGGATAATTAGATAAGTAAAAGAAATGGCAAGGCATCAAAATGGGAAAGGAAGAAGTAAAACTTTCACTGTTTGCAGATGGTATGATACTAAATGTGAAAAATCTGCGGCAAAACTACTAGAGCTAGTAAATGAATACAGCAAAGTGACAGGTTGCAAGATCAACACTCAAAAATTCATAGTGTTTCATATGGAATAAAAATAAATAATGGGAACAAATGTTAAAATAAATTTAGTTTGAAATGCTAGTGATAAATGAAAGCGAGGGGTAAGGGGTATGGTATGTATAATCTTTTTTTTCTATGTTATCGTTTTATTTCTTTTTCTGTTGTCTTTTTATTTCTTTTTCTAAATCGATGCAAATGTTCTAGGAAATGATGAATATGCAACTATGTGATGATATTAAGAATTACTGATTATATATGTAGAATGGAATGATATCTTAATGTTTTGTTTGTTGTTAATTTTTTTAATTAATAAAGAAAAATAAAAAATAAAAAAAATTCATAGTGTTTCTATACACTAGTAATGAACAATCTGAGGGGGAAATCAGTTTTAAAGTTCCATTTACAATTGCAGCCAAAAGAATAAGATATTTATGAATAAATTTAACTAAGAATACAAAAGACCTATACAAACAAAACTACAAGAAATTGTAAAAGAAATCACAGAAGACCTAAATAAATGAAAGGGCATACTGTATTCATGGATTAGAAGACTAAATATAGTTAAGATGTCAATTCTATGTAAATTGGTTTATAGATTCAACGCAATACCAATTAAAATCCCCAAAAGCTTACTTTTTAGAAATAGAAAAACCAATAACCAAATTCATCTGGAAGGGCAGGGTGCCCCGAATAGCTAAAAATGTCCTGAGAAAGAAAAATGAAGTTGAAGGTCTCATGCTACCTGACTTTAAGGTGCATTATGAAGCTACAGTGATCAAAACAGCATGGTACTGGCATAAAGATAGATATGCTGATCAATGGAATTGATATAGTATGGGCAGGATAGACCCTGTTATCTATGGACAATTGATCTTTGATAAGACTGTCAAGCCAACTCCCCTGGGATGGAATAGTCTCTTCAATAGATGGTGCTTGGAGAACTGGATATCCATATGCAAAAGAATGAAAGAGGATGCATATCTCACACCCTATACAAAAATTAACTCAAAATGGATCAAAGACTTAAATATTAGAGCTGAAACCAAAAAAATTTAGAAGAAAGTGTAGGGAAATATCTTATAAAACTTGTAATAGGAAGTGGTTTCCTAGATCTTACACCCAAAGCGTGAGCATTGAAGAAAGAAATAGATAAATGGGAACTCCTCAAAATTAAACACTTTTGTGCATCAAAGAACTTTGTTAAGAAAGTAAAAAGGCAACCTACTCAATGGGAATCGATATTTGGAAACCAGCTATCAGAAAAGGAAACAGCCCAAATGTCCATCAGCAGATGAGAGACTAAACAAGCTGGGGTATATATATACGATGGAATATTATGCAGCTGTAAAGTAGAATAAAGTCATGAAGCATGTAACAACATGGATGGACCTTGAGGACAATAGGCTGAGTGAGATTAGCCAGAAACAAAAGGACAAATATTTTATGATCCCACCAATATGAGCTAACATTAATGAACGAACTTGGAGAATTTCAGTTAAGAACAGAAGCTATAAGGAGATAGAAATAGGGTAGATATTGGGCAACTGAAGCTGAAGGGATATAGACTGTGCAACAGGATTGATTATAAAAATTCAGAAATGGATAGAACAATGCTACCTGATTGTAGCACAATAAGACAGGTACACTGAATGAAACTGAATGTGAGAATGAGAGAGGGAGGAGGGCTGGGGGCACATATGAAACCAGAAGGAAAGATAGATGATAAAGACTGAGATGGTATAATCTAGGAATGCCTGGAGTGTATGATGATAGTGACTAAATGTACAAATTTAAAAAAGTTTTTTGCATGAGGAAGATCAAAGGAATGTCAATGTTGTAGGGTGTTCAAAATAGATGGTAATTAATATTTTAAACCTTCAACTTCTGTGTGAGACTAAAGCAAAAAATGTTTATGCGGTACAAAATTTATATTTTGACTAGTGTGTTTCCTAATGTAACTTATATGGACAGGTTAACTGAACACCATAAGTACATGGAACCTTGAATAGGGCATGAGATTTTGTAGGTTTGGTCAATGTGGTACCCCGATAAACTCCAGAGTGATTTGAACAGTGAATAAAAAATTATTTGCAAAGTGCCCTTGGGGGAATGGTGAGAAAGGGGGAAGTTCAACTTCCCCATTTGGAGAATGCCTAATATTCTTGCAAGCAATGGGGACAACCAACTCAATAGGTCAAGCCCTCAATCTTAGGGTTTGTTCATATGAAACTTATCCACACAAAGGATAGGCTAAGCCTACTTAAAATTAGCCCCCCCCCCAGGAGAACCTCTTTTGTTGCTCATATGTGGCCTATCTCTCTCTCAGCCAACATGGCAAGAAAACTTACTGCCCTCCCCTCTCTACATGGGACATGACTCTCAGGGGTATAAACCTCCCTGGCAACGTGGGACAGAAATCCTAGCATGAGCTGGGATTCAGCATCAACCTTTCTCAACCGAAAGGGGGAAGAGAGAAATGAGACAAAATAAAGTGTCTGGCTCAGAGATTTCAAATAGAGTCGAGAGGTTATCCTGGATGTTATTCTTAGGCATTATATAGATATCCCCTTTTTAGTTTAAGGTATATTAGAGTGGTTAGAGGGAAGTGCCTGAAACTGTACAGCTGTGTTCTAGTAGCCGTGTTTTTTGAAGATGATTGTATGATGATATAGCTTTTGCAATGTGACTGTTTGATTGTGAAAACTTTGTGCCTGTTGATCCTTTTATCTACAGTATGGACAGATGAGTAAAAATTATGGATTAAAAATAAATAAATAATAGGGGGAACAAATGTTAAAATAAATTGAGTAGATTGAAATAGTAGTGATCAATAAAAGGGAGTGGTAAGAGATATAGAAAAAAATTAAGGGGAACAAAGGTTAAAATATATTGGGTAGATGGAAATACTAGTGTCAATGAGAGGGAGGGGTAGGGGTATGGTATGCATGAGTTTTTTCTTTTTTTCTTTTTATTACTTTTTCTGGAGTGATGCAAATGTTCTAAGAAATGATCATGGTGATGAATATACAACTATGTGATGATATTGTGAGTCACTGATTATACACCAAGTATGGAATGTTCATATGTTAAGAATGTTTATGTTTGTATGGTGTTTTGTTTGGTCAATAACACACACAAAAGCACATGAAGAGATGTTCATTCTCATTAGCTATAATGGAAATGCAGATCAAGACTACAATGAGACGCCACCTCACACCTATAAGAATGGCTGCTATTAAACAAACAGGAAACAATAAATGTTGGAGAGAATGTGGAGAAATTGGGACACTTATGCACTGCTGGTGAGAATGTATAATGGTACAGCCTCTATGGGAAGGCAGTCTGGCAGTTCCTTAGAAAACTAAATATCAAATTGCTCAATGACCTGGACATACCATTACTCCATATAGACCCAGAGGCAGTGACACAAACAGATTTGCACACCTATGTTAATAGCAGCACTATTCAAAGTCACCAAAAGAGGGAAGCAGTCTAAGTGCCCATCAACAGATGAGTGGATTAACAAAATGTGGTATAAACATTTGATGGAATATTATGCAGTGAGATGAAATGATGTCCTGAACCACATGACAAGATGGATGTTATTTGAGGACATAATGCTGAGTGAAATAAGCCAGACACAAAAGGACAGATACTGTATGATTCCACTTTTATGACCATAGTAAAGGTAAAATCAGAGGCTTATAATACAGAATATAGGGAACCTAGAGATACACAGAAGCTTGAGATGGGTGAATAGTTTGCTAATGAAGTTGAACTTAATTGCAAGGAAATAGAGAGAAGATGGTTCACTAGTGGGTCTATAAGTAATATTACCATACTGAAGGTGAACATGATTGAAAAGGGTTGTATAGACTCATGTGTCCCACCAATTAACACTACAAATATAAATAGTTTCTTGCATGAATTACTGCAAAGGTTTGAGTCTTGTAAAAAGAGTGTATAATTTTGGGGTATAGGAGGAAAATGATATTGCATGCTCTGGATTATGCTTATCAGAAAAACATCAATAGTACCGCAGCAATACCAGGGGTACATAATGGGGAGAGAGATAAGAGTTAGGGAGATGTTTGGATTTTCTATTTAGCGAGGGTGTGTTTATTGGCTATCTTTCTCTTGGGATCAATAAAATCATCTAAAATTGAGAGTGTTGACATTGACTTTGGACTTTATACATAATGCCTAATGAATAGAGGTGGCTGAAGGATGCACTGACTAAGAAGTAATTGGCAAATAACGGTGTATATATATGATCGAATATTGTACTGCCGCAAAAAGGAATGAAGTTGTGAGGCATGCAACACTTTGAATGAACCTGTGGGACATTTGGTGAAGCAAAATAAGCCAGAAACAAAAGAGCAAATATTGTATATCTCATTTAGAAAATACTTAGATGAAAATTGGGGCCTAGATTGTAAGCCCTTATAGCAGTCACATTTAGCCCAAAATGATAATTGTTAGTCTGGATTTTGAGGGGCTGTTTTGTATATGTATAACCTGGTATTTAGAGATAAGAATGAAGCTGATCAGGTCAGGGTTAAGGAAATTCAGAATACAGGAGTAAGGAAGGCATTGCCTGTATTTTAGAACTTCACCTACTCTTTAGACCAAAGGAACAAAGATTTATTATTTTGAGAACCTAGGTTTTCTGTAGCACATAATCTAACGCAACTTGTTTGGATAGATCATTTAAACAATCCAAACACAGGAAGCCCAGAACAAGAATGAGAGCCTTTAATCCTGTACAGCTTATTGTAATGCCTGAATACATCCCCAAGTATATTCAGCAATCAAAAAAGTATTGGCAAAGTCCCTTGATGGATGGGAGAAAACTTATGGAACTATTAAACTTTACCACCAGGAAAACCCTGGATATTGTGCCAAACATTAAGGACACCAAAATCAATAGGCCAACCCCTTGATCTTGAGGTTTGCTTTTGTGAAGCTTATGTATGTAGCAGAGAAGCTTAGACTTCCTATAGGTATGCCTAAGAGTCACCTCCAGAGGACCTCTTTTGTTGCTCAGGTGTGGTCTTTCTCTAAGCCCAACTCTGCAAATGAAATCATTGCCCTCCCCCCTATATGGGATAAGACATCCAAGGATGAAAGTCTCCCAGGCAGGATGGGAGATGACTCCCAGGGATGAGCCTGGCCCTGGCACCGTGGGATTTGCCATCCTGACCAAAAGGGGGAAAAGAAGTGTAACAAATAAGGTATCAGTGGCTGAGAGAGTTCAAATAGAGTCAAGAGGCTACACTAGATATCATTCTTAGCAATTGCTATCTATCATAACTTGCCAACTGTGCTGGTTTGAAAGGATGTATGGACCCTAGAAAAGCCATGTTTTAATCAAAATCCCATTTTGTAAAATAGCAGAATAATCCCTATTCAATACTGTATGTTTAAAACTGTAATCAGATCATCTCCCTGGAGATGTGATTTAATCAAGAGTGGTTGTTAAGCTGGATTGGGTGATGACATGTCTCCACCCATTTGGGTGGGCCTTGAGAAGTTTCTGGAGTCTTATAAAAAGGAGACATTTTGGAGAATGAAGGAGATTCAGAGACAGCAGAGAATGCTGCAGCACCATGAAGCAGAAAGTCCACGAGCCAGTGACATTTGGAGATGACGGAAAATGCCTCCCGAGGAGCTTCATGAAATAGGAAGCTGGGAGAAGAAGCTAGAAGATGACACTGTGTTCACCATGTGCCTTTCCAGATGAGAGAAAAACTCTGTGTTCACCATGTGCCCTTCCACTTGAGAAAGAAACCCTGAACTTCATCGGCCTTCATGAACCAAGGTATGTTTCCCTTGAGGCCTTAGATTGGACATTTTTATAGACTTGTTTTAATTGGGACATTTTCTCAGCCTTAGGACTGTAAACTAGCAACTTATTAAATTCCCCTTTTTAAAAGCCATTCTGTTTCTGGTATATTGCATTCTGGCAGGTAGCAAACTAGAACACCAACCGTCAACAAAACCATTCCTGCCAATCCTAAAGAATACTTAGGGCATTATATAAGATTCTATAAAGGTAGAATCACAAGGGTGATTTTCCAAAAGGGAAAGATTTTCCAAAAAGCACAAGGGTAACTTTCCAAAACCTACAACCACCAGATGGGTCCCTGGACCAGATAAGTCCTGAAATTCAGAGAGGTCAGCTCTTCCAACACATCCACTAGTTCCATCCCCCTATCCCATATTATCTAGAGCCCCCTCCAACATGAAAAACTTAGCATGGGCATAGCCCAAATACCCCTAGAAAGTGGGAGAAAGATCAAAGTGGTGGAGTTATACAGAAAAGGTTTGGTTTAACAAATGAGTATGAGTGTTGAATCTTTATACTGATATTTCTTTTAGCCTTCAGTACTTTAGAGCAGCTAGAAATAAAAACCTAAAATTGTGGAATTATAAACCAGACCAAATTCTGAAATTTGTTCTACAACTAATTGTTGTGATGTACTTTGAAATGTATTGCTTATATATATATATGTATATGTTATTGAAAGAGGAATATAACAGAAAAGATAGGATTTTACAAATGAGTATGACTGCTGTGTCATTATATTTGTATTTCTGTTGGTCTTCAGTGTCTTGGAGCAGCTAGAAGAAAAGGCGAAATGTTCTGGTTTGCTAGCTGCCAGAATGCAATATACCAGAAACGGAATGGCTTTTAAAAAGGGGAATTTAACGAGTTGCTAGTGTACAGTTCTAAGGCCGAGAATTAAAACAAGTCTATAGAAAAGTCCAATCAAAGGCATCCAGGAAAAGATACCTTGGTTCAAGAAGGCCGATGAAGTTCAGGGTTTCTCTCTCAAGTGAGATAGCACATGGCGAACACAGTCAGGGCTCCTCTCTCGGCTGGAAGGGCACATGGCGAATACGGCATCATCTGCTAACTTTCTCTCCTGGCTTCTGGTTTCAAGAAGCTCCCCGGGAGGCGTCTTCCTTCTTTATCTCCAAAGGTCGCTGGCTGGTGGACTCTCTGCTTCGTAGTGCCACTCTCTCTGAATCTCTAATTCTCCAAAATATTTCCTCTTTTATAGGACTCCAATAAACCAATCAAGACCCACCCAAATGGGTGGAGACATGT
>PVIY010039889.1:0-22779 GCA_004026745.1 Myrmecophaga tridactyla
ACACACACACACACACACACACACTGTCAAGAACAGCTTGTGAGAGCTTCCCTGAGTAGGTTTCCATTCTGCATCTGAAGAAGCTACCTAGAAAGAAGTGGTGTGACATTTAGAGAATATTTCTAGATGTCCTGCCGAATGAAGAAGATTGAAAGAATCAGAGGCCAAGTCCAACACAAAGCAAGAACTTTAGGAAACAGTCAGGTGACCTTAACTGGAGGCAACAATAGCAGATGACTGTGTGTCTGATGTGCTTGACCTTTAATTACCAAATGGGCAGTAATAATTCAAACCTGTTATATTCATGACTCTCCTCTTCCTTGTACTATTTCCTTGCCTTCTCCTGGCTAGATAGATATACCACAGTCCATTTACAAGCTGAGGGGAAGCCAGAGTTATAATTAATGTGTTTGAGTTTCTTAACCACCTTAAATTTACACCAACTGTGTGTCAGGTCCTGTTGCTAGTAGGTGTGAAGTCAGGGGAAAAGATGACTCAGGACTGGTCCTAAATGTCAAGGGGCCTATAGGCTGGAGGGAGGGAGCCAAATGGAAATACTTATATAATTAATTATGAACAAATGTTGGACCTGAGAGAGAAAGAGGGAGGTTTGAAGGGGCTGTATTCTTGGGGCACCAGTTGGTAAAGAGATGGTGAAGTGAGGCCCACACTTTCCAGAGCACAGACTTGGAGCAGAGAGAGAGAGAAATTTTCACATCTACTGCTACCCACCTTCATTTCTGGCCTAATCTTCAAGACTGGGCCCCTGAATGGCCTGCTACAGCCTAGCCACCCTGCCAGAGAATCCATATTCAATCACAGCTCCTAATGTTAGGTTTTGGTAATTATTATACAACTCTGTAAATTTCCTAAAACTCATTGAAATGCATACTTAAAATGGATGAATTTTATGGTGTGTGAATTATAGCACAATAAAGCTCTTTTAAAAAAGGATAAAAGAAGGCGGGCAACGGTGGCTCAGTGGCAGAGCTCTTGCCTGCCATGCCATAGACCCGGGTTCAGAAAAGAAAGCAGACTCAGAGTCTTGATACCCTTGTGATTGTGGATTTCTGCAGATCAAGATCATCTCCCTCCCTTTCCCTTCCTCCCTCCCACCCTTCTCCCCTTTCTTCTACTGAACACCATATTTACCAAGAGATGGATAATTATCTGTTCAATATTATGCTTAGTGCTGGAGTAGGCTCTGAGCGCCACACACACAGTTCTGACTTCATCCTATATGTCCACAAGTTTTCTTCCTTCAACCCCAGCTCTTCCCTCCATGAAGCCTTTTTTTCCCCTATGAAGCCTTGTGCGAACACCCCGGCACCCACAGTGTGCTGTTTCTTCCCCCTTAGGTTGCTTGCCAGTTCACGTGGAACCTGGTGTGAGTAAATGGAAAGACACCTATGAGAGATCCTGTGGACATAAAAGCATCTCAGAACTAGATGGTGTTTGTTTACTTTCCCCACCCCCAACTTAAACCACCCCCTCTCCTTCTTTCACTCTCTATTAAAATTCTCTGATAATGATTATTGGTTTTCTGTAGCCAAAGGGCAAAATTAATAAATTTCTCAGCTGTACAACATTCTCAAAATCTAATAATGATCAGCCACACAACTTTTTCAAATTCTAATAATGATCTTGGACTGTAAGCGCTGGGATGAAGGATGAAGACAGTAAAACAGAAGCAGCAAAGGAGAGGAAGGCAATGGGAGAGAAATGAATCAGATCTGTCTGCTCAAAGAGTGTTGTTCAGGGAGGTCAAGGAATTAAGCCTTTGAGAAAGAGAGGACAATATTATCAGAGTGAAGGGCCTGGGTGAGATGGTTACGGGGCAGGAATAGGGAGTGGTAGAGGACAGGGAGAGTGATGCTGGCCAGAGACCTAATGAGCTGCCCTTTCTCTGTGAACGCATTTTCTCACCTTGCACCCAACCTCCAAATTCAGTCTTCACTTGGCCTGAGTGATTAGCCACAAGGATGTATTGGGTCAAAAATAAGATGGCCTTAAATGTCAAGATAGGAAAAAAGAAGGACAAATTTCTTCAACATGTATTACTCCAGTGCAGGATATGGAAAGAGGAAAGGAATGATACCAGTAGGTATAGATGACCCACTGCTATTCCTTCAGTTTCTCAGGTTCTATCAGCTGCATAAGGCTTTGGAATCAGACAGTTCTGTGTTGTTTGATTCACTGAACCATCCCCTGGCCAGATGTGTGGAGTTGGAAAGTCATTTAATTTCTGGGGAGTCTTAGTTTCTTACTGGGTGGAATAGGGTACATATTCTCTGTTCATTCTGCCTCTATGGGCTGTTATGACAAGTAAATGAGATCATGAATGTGGCAGTCTCATAGAGACATCTGAGTTAGGTTGATGAGCTACTTCTCACTTTCCAAAGGGAACACATTGCAGATCTGACTAATTACTGTGTAAACAACTTTGATTTTCCATCTCAATGACTTTCTCTCTATTCTTTTGCTACTGTGAACCGCAGATCTCTAGACTCTCTCTCCTAAGAGCTGAGATGAGGGAGAGATGAGTTGTCTTTTGTTAGTCCTGAGGATATTTTGACAGAGATTTATTTGGCCTAAATGTGGCCAGCAGAGAAACAGGTTCAAACCCACAGAATAAAATTTGGATTCATATATTATTCTAATACATATTGTGAGACGAAAAAGTCTTTTCCCACGTACCATCAGAGAGGAAGTTGCCAGCCAGATGCTCCCTGACCTTAAACACTTCAGTGGTATTTTCTAACAACAAAAACATTCTAATAGTCCAAATACATGCAACAATACAACCATCAAAATCAGGAAATTAACACTGATATATTACTGCCATAGAATACTCAGATCTCATTCAAGTGTTGACAAGAGTCCCAATAATGTCCTTTAGAGAAAATTATTCAGATCAGAATCATGTGTTGACTTTACATACCATGTCTTTTACTCTCCTTACATCTAGACAATGTCCTTAGTATTTCTTTGTCTCTCATGACCTTGACACTTTTGAAGATTACAGGTCACCTTATAGCAACCTCTTTGAATTTGCGTTTGTCTGACATTTCTTCATGATTAGATTCAGGTAATGCCTCTTTGGAAGGAATATCACAGAAGCCATGCTTCTTTCTCAGGGTACCCTATCAGGTGGCATGTGATTTTGATTTGTCCCACTGCTGATGATGTTCATTCCATTAATTGATGTTTATTCACTCAGTTAAGGTGTTGTCTATGAGTCTTCTCTACTGTAAAGAAATTCATTCCCCCTTTGTAATGATTACGTATTTTGGTAGGGAGGTACTTCAAAACTGGGTAAAATCTCTTTCTTCAACAAGTGTCCAATGTATTCATTTATTAATTTGTATCCCTAATGACTTGTGGTTCCCAATGTTATTGACTAAGCTATATGCTGCTATTAATATAAAATAATATCATGTTGCTATAATAATTTATTTTGATGTTCAAATTGTGCCAAATTTGGCCAGTGAAATCTTCAAGCTGGTCCTTGTGTCCTATGACATGTCCTCATGTTTCTGATGCAACAAGATGTTCCAGGTTTATCACTTATATTTTATTTTCCTTGTCCCAGCCCTGGAATCAGCCATTTCTTCAAGGAGACTTGATTCCTTCCTTTTAGTGCAAATGATATTTAGAAGCCAAGATCTGGATAGGGGATGGGAAAGGGTTACAGCTCCCAGGTCTTCTCAGTAGACAGAGCCTTACTTATGTTGTGTGTGTGTGTGTATGAGAGAGAGAGAGAGTGTCCGACTTCTCTGTGTTGTGTAAAATCTAAGAGAATTTGATTGGCCCATCTGGGAACATAAGCATTGGTTTCAGTCAGAGAGAAAGAGGCAGAGAGAGAGAGAGAGACAGAGAAAGTGAGAGACAGAGAGAGAGAGAGATGTGTATTTTGGCTGCTTTCTATATTATAATAACTGTAATTAGATTAGCACTTCTCAAAATGTATTCCAGTAAACTGTTAATAAGCACTCTGTGAAAAAGAGATTCAAGGTTAAATAAGTTTGGCAAACCCTGGACTTCCTCAGGCTTGAATATGCTCCTGTACTTGGTGGCCATCCAAAAGGCTTGTATAGTTATAGTGCATATTTATGCCGCCAGACACAGTGCTAGAATTATTTGTGGCTTTTAAATGATGTAAACCAATATACGTTCTTTCAAAGTTTTATGTGAATTCTCCAAAACATATTTACTGTCACTAAAAATATATGAGAGAAGTACTGATCCATTCTCTCTCACTCATAGACCCCTACTTCATGGAATGCCGAGATATCCTTTTTCTCTTGGGGATGAAGAAGAGTTGATGGGCTAAGACTGTGCCAGAACCCGCACTGGTGGTAGAGCCAAGGAAGGGTGGCATGAAGGTGTTGGCCTTGTCTGGAGGAGTCCTTGTGGGATGGAGTAACTTGAGACTGTGGTCATGAGCTTTTGGGGTACAGGGTCAAGTCATGCACCATTCCTATCTGAGTAAGCCAATCTAGGAGGAGGAAAGATGGAGCCTACTCTGAGGGTTTCTTGGTGGATAAAGTAGTGGTTCTATGGGCTACAGAGGATTTATTGCTTGCTGGTTAAGACACGGACTTTAGAATTAGATGAATTGGAGTTTGAATCTTCATTTTCCATCTGAGGAAGCTATGTGCCTTTATGTACAATAGCTGTATTTATAAGCTCATTGTGAGGATTAAATTTGGGAAGTGAATGAAGCACACACAACTTATTGCTGTGGTAAATGCTCAATAAAAAGCAGGGTTTTGTTTTGTTTGTGTGTCTGTGTGTTTTGTTTTGTTGGTTGGGGATTGGGGCAGTCTCTTTGGGAGGTCTATAAAAGAAGATTTAAGGCAAACAGGCGCAAAAAAGATAGCTCTAGGAGAAGAGGCTAAGTTTCTTAACTTCAGAACTACTGACATTTTGGGCTGAAAAATTACTTATGTGGGCCTTGTGCTTTGTGTTGTAGGATCTTTAGCAGCATCTACTCACTAGATGCCGACAGCACTGCCCTCACCCTCAGTTGTAACAATCAAAGTGTTTCCAGATGTTGCCAAATGTCCTCTGGAGATGCAAAACTGTCCAGGATTGAGAACCATCAGGCTGAAGAAAGCCATTTCCCAGTGAGCTAAGAAGTAGCAGGAGATGCATGAATGGGAATGAAAAAACTAGGCCACCCATTCAATATATATGGCTGTTAAGTGAGGGAGAGAGATTAGTGGATAGATAGAAGGAATGTGAATAAGAGAGGATTTCATTGTTATTTAATTATTATTATACATATTGAATATAGGATATGATAGAACATATTTCAGTACTGACAGAAAATGGCCAATACTGAAGGAGCAGTTAAAGATTGCCATGGGCAGCTGTCGTTTTCATCTGACAAGCATTCCTTTCCACCTTCTTTTGGCAATCCTATCCTTATATTCTTTTCTTTCTTTTTCCCTTTCCTTTCCTTTCCTCCATTCCCCTCTCTTTTTCCCTTCCCCTGCCTTCCCCTCCTGCCTCTTCCTCTCTTCTGTCTTTTTTTTTCCTTTTCCAGAATTAGCTCCCATGGGTCGCTGAGGACAAAAATAGTACCCTCTGCCATAGCATATGGCAGACTTTGCCAGTCTTAGCCCTTGATCCCCTTTACCAGTGACTCCCCCCAGGGAGGAACTTATGTTCCCAGATGGGGCAATCAAACTCTCTTAGATTTTACACAACACAGAGAAGACGGACACTTTCTGCTTCCTTTATGTTCAAGATGTAAGAATGTGTCTCCAGAGCTCCTGATGCCCATGCACCTGACATTATAAAGGAGCTGAAAATAATGTGGACAACAGAGACGGGGACTAAAGAGAAAGCTCCGTTTCTCCAGAGACTGTCAGGTGTGAGCCCATGTCTGTCACAGTCATCTCTAGTCGCGGAGTTCCGGCTTATAGCTAATGGTTTCCATTTATAGTCAAGCCAGTCGGGGTTGATTTCTGTCACTGTGTATTAAGAAAGTTTGGTTTCAGTCATAAAGATAAAGGACAGGGCAGGTATAATCAATAGAGCAAGGTCCTTTAATAAGCTGGAGTGTGGGTGTTCCAGAGCCCAAGCAGAGAAATTCGTCTTACACAGGAAGAGGGACATATCCTCGAGACCAATGGGAGAAGATTGGGTGTAGATGAAGCCCACAGATAAGCCTAGTGAGGTTTACAAGTATGTAAACATCAGCATGTTCACTGTCATCCTCCTTTCCCCACTCACGAAAGCATTCCAGAATGTAAATGAGGGATACTATTTTACATATAATTTTGCACCCACTATAATTTTACAAATCCCTACAAATAAAATTCTTGTCATACCTGAGTAATCTATTATTACAATCATATTTTTTGAAATTTATCCACAAACTGATTGGATCTGTCTACTGGTAGTGGCCCTGAAGTAGCAAATATTAAAAATGAAAGTAATTTGACTATTTCCAGTGTTATATTTCTTGTAACCTTTCAAAAAATGGATCTGGATAAAGCTACAGGTTGTGCTACTATAACTGAGAAGAACTACATTCATAGAAATAACAGAAAGGTATAAGCATTCCACTTATTGTTAGAATTTGGTGGTATATATTTCAACTGCCTTTCGGTTTATCCTTAATGCTGTTAAAAACCTGACAAAACTTGAGAGTTACATGAAAGAGCCCAGTCATCATGGTATATATCTGTCCACTCACTCTACATCTTGAGCAGACATCACTAATCAATTCTGGCTTGCTTTCTCATTGAACTTAAACATAACCTCAGAATCCCTCTGAGGATAAGGAATTGTCCTTATCCTTTATTACAGCTGATTGGCTTAAAAGCCCTGGGATTTGTCCCTGCTCCTTTTCTGGTGAAGAAGAAATGGCTCCCAGGATCTTACAGGGCTAAGAAGGGCCATGGAACAGCCTTCAGCACCCAGCACTCTATTTCAGCATCTTCACTCTCCCCTTAAGTAGAGGTGAGATGGTGAAGAGATGCCCAGGCTACCTGGCCTCAGGCTTTTATCTCTGGTGATGGCATGGGCAGCGTGACATACAGGGTAATAAATTGCCCTCTTTGCAGAAATGAATAAGTTGTGGTCAGTGATGCAATGATCAATTTGCTCCATCAAGTTAAGCTGCCCATTCATCATCTATACCTGCTGTCAGGAGCCCGGCTGCTGATATTGGCCTCAAGCCTCTGTCTCAGCTGGCTGAGCAATAGCCTTTGGAGCTGCCTCCCAAGACCCAAGGCTGCTTTAGATTACAACCACCAAAGAGGGGATTCTAGAAAGAAGGGACATCTGTGCTGACCTAGGCCAGTGAGAGCCAGCCTAATAAAATGTGAAGAGCCCCTTGACAGGGATCCAGGTAGTCTATCTCACTGTGCCAGGGTGTGACCTTGGAGTATCACAGACTCTATCATCTCTGTGTCTCAAATTCCCTACTATAATATGAAGGAATTGGGGGAGATGATCTCTCAGATCCCGTTCAATTCTGACCCAATAAAATATCCACAATTCTGTTAGAGGAATGACAGTTTGTGATTTTTAACTCCCCTGGGGAAAATATCAGCATTTATTAACTTCCAATTGTTTGGTGCCAATGAATCATACCGTTCACATTTCAGGACAACTGGAAAGAAGGTATAATCATCACAGATTATGGATGAAGAAACTGAGGCCAGGAGAGGTTAAGTAAGGTGTCCAAAGCCACACAGAGAGATAATGTTAGAGATGGATGGACCTCCATTCCTTCTTGACTCCAAAACCCTTGATCTTTCCACTGAGAATCTTTTAGGCTGGACAGAAGGCCACTAAGACATTCTACCTGAGCCAGTTTCCTGATAGTTCCGCAGGTATAGGGTGCTGCTAGGATCCAAAGCCCACTCAGAGGAAGATAGGGAGGTCCAGAGTATCCTAGTATGAAATACTACTTTTTTTTTTTCACACGGGCAGGCACTGGGAATGTAATACTAATTTTTGAACTGAGTTTCCAGTCTGAATTTTCAAAGCACCTGATTAGGACTTGAGTTCTGGTGTCCACCCAATTAGCCAAGACTGTTGAAAGGCTTTTCAGTGTCCTCTGGGGTAGTTCAGCCTAAGATATCTTTTTTTTCTTAAAAATATTGGCACCTTGCATGCCAGGTCCTCTGCTTAGGTTCTCAGCACTGCGTGAGGGGTCCTCTATCATTTATGCTTCATAACAACATGTTGCAATTAGGTGTTAACATTTCTGGATGGGTAAACTGAAGATATCAGAGAAGATAAAACACTTGCCCACAGTCATTCAGCTCATTAGTTACAGAGCTTTAACTCAACCCTGGGTCCCTCTGTCATTTTTTCTGGCATATTTTGGGCAATTCCAGTGAAGTAGAATGGGTGGTGAAATAGGCTCAGAGCCAGAAGCTCTTGTACTAATCCACTGACTTGTCTACTGAGTGAGCTTGGATGGATCACCTTTTCTCCTCCCAGTCCATGGCTTCTCCATTTGTAAAATAACAAGGGTCCTAATAGCAGAAGCTATCTTTTATCCAACTCTTACTATGAGCCAGCACTTCAGATGTTTCATCTCATTACAATCCCTAAAACCAATCCTATGATAGGAGGATTATTATCCCTTTAGATAACTGAGGTTACAAAGATAATGTAATTACCAAGTTAGTAAGTGATAGACCTGGGATCCCACCTAGGCCTCTCTGGATTCAAGTTTGTGGCTTGTTATTCAGAAGCAATGGTTCTTGCAGATGAATCATATGGGAATCTTGCTAAAATGAACTTATCATTTAGTTTATCTAAATTAGAGTCTGAGATTCTACAATTTCTAATGGCAGGGAATACCAATGCTGCTGGTCAAAGGACCATACTTTAAGCAGCAAGGTTCTAAAATTTAGATCAGGTGTTGGGAAACTTTTTCTATAAAGAGCTAGATGACAAATATTTTAGGCTTAGTGAACCATATACAACTATTTATCTCTGTCATTGTAGTGAGAAATCCACCATCAACAATGCATAAATGAGTAGATGTGGCTGTGTTCTATAAAACATCATTGACAAAAAGCCAGGTAGCTTGCTGAGTTTGACACTTGGGTCATAGTTTCACAACACCTAAGATAGTTTCCAGATCAGTTAGTTTCCATGAGCCCCTTTCACTGATTGCCCTTTCATGTTGATTACCTTGAATAATCTAATGCAGTGATTCTCAAGCTGTGATCCATGGATCTGGAGCATGAACAGCACCTGAGAATCTGTTAGACGGGCAAATTGTGGGAACCTACCCCAGACCTACCCACTCATAAAACATTGGAGCGAGCCCAGAAATCTGTGCTTTATCAATCCCTCCAGGTGACTCTGATGTGTGCTAAAGTTTGAGAACTGGGAAAGGATTGCATTTCCAAAATTTAGCCAAAACCTTTACCTCCCACTGATGTCAGAATAAGAAGGCAAAAGATTACAGGGATAGGAACCCAAAGCACACCTGCACTCAAACACTGGCTTTTTCATTAACTAGCTTTGTGACAACGGAAAAACAGCTTAGCCTCTCTGAATGAACTGCAGTTTATTCATTTTTAAAAGTAACAACAAAAGAGTATAAAAGCACCTACATTTTAGGCTGAGTTAACAAAATGAGATGATACCTTTAAGTATCTGGTATAGCCCTCAGTTCATAGTAAGTGCGCCTGAAATGGAAACCATTATCATAAGTGTTATGAAGACAAGGTCTCTAAATACTCACAGATGGACTGGTATAAACCATTACCTGGAAGGAACCAGAAGTCTGTGAGTTTGAGGGCAGCTGTGGTGGATGAACATAGTTGTGATGTGGCCCAAACACCTGCACAGCCACTGGCTTATCTGTTTCAAAGGACAAATGAAGAGTTAACACATCCCACTCCAGTTACCAGTCATTCTAACTAATACTCTAATGAATGTTTGTCAGTACTTTAACAGTGATTGTATGTTCTGAGGAGGATGCTGGCATGGAAGATGCACTGTGTGGTTGAGGCTCTGTTGGAGGAGGAACGACTACCAGCTTTGGATCTTGAACAGCAAGACTCTGAACGCTCTTTTGCTCTATGAACCTGTGATAGGTCATAGGCCAGTTGCTTCACCTTTCTGGGCCTCAGAGGTGAGGCCACTGTTAACAAACCTCATGAGGTTGTTGTGAGAGTTGAAACCTTTGACAACTATATTTTTCAGTCTAATCTGTATCAGACACTGTGACTATGAATAAATTGGTGAGCAAGACAGAAACAGTCCCTGTTCATGCGGGATTTATTGTTTAATTGGAAAGCCAAACAAGAAAAAAATAATTGACTGTGAAATGTGCTATGAAGGGGAAGGACAAGGACCAATTTCTAAAGAGAAAGGGGTTAATCTAGAATTTCTCAATGTTATTTGTATATTAGAACCAACTGGGACTTAGGGAAAAAAATCTAGTGCCTGAGTATCACCCTAGACCAACTCAATCAGAATCTCTGGGGGTGGGGTCTTGCCATCAACCTTTAAAAAAACTTTTCATTTTAACAAAATTTCAGTCTTACAGAACAGTTCTAAGAATAAGTATCCATTCTCAGCACATCTAGTTAACACCGTACTGAAGGTTCTAGTCAAGTCAATTAGCCGAGGAAAAGAAATAAAAGACAACTAGGTGTGAAAGGAAGAAATAGAAATTTTTCTAGTCACAGATGGCATGATCTTGCATATAGGAAATCCTATTCATATTAGAACTAATAAACGAGTTAGTAAGGTTACAGGGTACAAGGTCAACGAACACAATCAGTTGTATTTCCACAAAACCACAATGAACAATCTGAAAACGGGATTAAGAAAACATTTCCATTGACAATAGTATCAAGAAAGAAAAAAATACTTAGGCAAAAATTTATTTAACAAAAGAAGTGCAAGAGTTTTACACTGAAAACTACAGAACATTGTTGAAAGAAGACCTAAATAAATGGAAATACATCCCATGTTCAGAGATTTGAAGACTTAATAAGTTAAGACGGTAATACTCCCCAAACCTATCTATGGATTTCACAAAATCCCTATCAGAATCTCAGATAGCTTATTTGTAAAAGGTGATCCTAAATTCATATGGAATTGCAAAGGACTTCAAACAGCCACAACAATGATGAGAAAAAAAAACAAAGTTGGTGGACTCACACTTTCAGATTTCAAAACTTAATCAAGATAGTATAATAAAGGCATAAAGATGGACATCTAGATCAATGGAAGAGAATTGAGAATCCAAATATAAAAACCCATTTGTCAATGGTCAACTGATTTTTAACAAGGATGCCAAGAACACTCAATGGTAAAGAATGGTCTTTTCAACAGACGGAACTAGGGCAACTGCATGTCCATGGGCAAAAGAATGGAGTTGGGCTCCTATCTCACACCCTAAACAAAAATGAATTCAAAATAGAACCTTAACCTAAATGTACACAAAATACAAAAATCTTAGGAAAAACACAGAAGTAAATCTTCATGACTTTGGGATAGACAATGTTTCTTAGATATGACATCAAAAGCCTAACTAATAAAAGAAAAAAAATAATTTGGACTTCCTGAAAATTAAAAACTTTGTGTTTCAAAGGATACCATCAAGAAAGTGAAAAGACAATCCATAGAATGGGAGAAAATATTTTCAACTAACATATCTGATAAGGGACTTGTATCCAGAATATATAAAGAACTCTGATAAGCCCAAACAAAATGAAAATTCAGTTAAAATATGAGCAAAGGATTTAAAAATACATTTCTCCAAAGATGTATAGATGGCCAAGAAGCACATGAAAGGATGTCCAACGTCATCAGTAATTACAGAAGTGCAAATCAAAACTACAATGAGATACCAGCTCACTATATCTCTATAATAAAAAAGAAGCAAAACAAAAGATGCTGGTGAGGATGCAGAAAAATTTGAACCTTCAGACATTGCTGGTAGGATCGTAAACTGCTGCAGAACCATGGGAAATATATGAGTGGATTTTCAAAATGTTAAACATAGAGTTATCTTATGATCCAGCAATTCAACTCCTAAGACTATAAAAGATATGCCCACACAGACAGGAATCCTAGAATGGGCTGGGACTCAGCACCAAGGTATTGAGAAAACCTTCTCAACTGAAAAGGGGGAAGATAGAAATGAGACAAAATAAAGTGTCAATGGCTGAGAGATTCTGAACAGAGGCGAGAGGTTATCCTGGAGGTTATTCTTACCCATTAAATAGATATCATCTTGTTAGTCAAGATGTAATGGAGAGGCTGGAGGGAACTGCCTGAAAATGTAGAGCTGTACTCCAGTAGCCATATTTCTTGAAGATGGTTATATAATGATAAAGCTTTCACAGTGTGACTGTATGATTGTGAAAACCTTGTGTCTGATGATTCTTTTGTCTACCTTATGGACAGATGAGTAAAATGCATGGATTAAAAATAAATAAATAATAGGGAAAACAAATGTTAAAATAAATTTAGTGGCTTGAAATGCTAGTGATCAATGAAAGGGATAGGTAAGGGGTATGGTATATATGAATCTTTTTCTGTTTTCCTTTTATTTCTTTTTCTGAATTGATGCAAATGTTCTAAAAAGTGATCATGATGATGAACATACAACTATGTGATGATATTGTGAATTACTGATTATATATGTAAAATGGAATGATCATATGGTAAGAATGTTTGTATTTGTATGTTGGAATGTTTAATAAATAAAATAAATTTAAAAATAAGATATGCCCACACAAATACTGTACATAGATGTACATAGAAGCATTTTTCATAATAGCCCTAAAGTTGAAACAATCCTTATGTCCATCAACTGATGAACAAATAAATAAAATGTGATATACCATACAATGGAATATTATTCAGCCATAAAAAGAAATGAAAGTACTGATACATTCTACAACATGAAAGAACCTTAAAACATCATGCTAAGGGAAAGAAGCAAGACAAAAGGCCACATATTGTAAAATTGCTTTTATATGACAAGTCCACAATAGGCAAATACATAGAGACAGAATATAGATTAGGGGTTGTCAGGGGGCAGGGGAGAGAAGGGGGATAACTGTTAATGAGTACGCGTTTCTCTTTGGGATGATGAAAATGTTCTGAAATTAGATATTGGTGATAGTTGCAAAACCCTGCGGATATACTAAAAACCACTGAATTGTACACTTGAAAAGGGTGAATTTTATGGTTTGTGAATTATATCTCAGTGAAGTCATTGTTTAAAAAAATGAATTAAGAATTCCTGCATAATCGTCTCCCTAAATATTAAGATTTACTACATTTGCTTCTTTCCCTCCCTCTCTCCCCCTCTTTATCTCACCCCCCATATGGTGAGATATCTACCTATATACATATGTACATACAAATAAATACAAATAAATAAATACCATATGTGCAATATATACATATTTCATTAACTACTGAGACAACATTGCAGAGATGATGTCCATTTTCTCTTAAATGCTTCAGTGTTCATTTTCGAAAAGCAAGGACACTTCTTATATAACTACAGTACAATTATTAATATCAGGAGAGTACTCCAGTACAGTATTATTATCTAATCTGTAGGCCTTATGCAAATTTCTTCAAGTGTCCCGCAAATGTTCTTTAAAAGCAAAATAAAATCCTAAATAACATGGTGCATTCCTTCATCATGTTCCCTTTGGCCTCCTATAATCTGAACAGTTCCTCAGTCTGCTTTATCTTTTGTGACCTTGACATTCCTAAAGATATAGGTCAGTTACTTTGCAGATTGTCCCTCCATTTGGATCTGTCTGGTATTTCCTCATGATTAGATTCAAGTTATGCACTTTTAACAGGAATATCCCAGAGGTGAGGTTGTGACCTTCTCCTTATATCATCTCAGGAGGCACATGATGTTGATTTCTGATGTCAACTCTAATCACTTGGTAAACGTGGTATGGACAGGTTTCTCCACTGTAAGGCTAATATTTTAAAACTTCATAACTAGTAAGTAACTTATCTAGAGATACTTTGAAACTATATAAGTATTCTATCACTCCTCAATCTTTCACACTCTAATTGCAGCTTGAATCCGTGACTTTTCAAAAGCTTAACAGTTTATGGCAAAGTCCCTTGAGAGATTGGAGAAAACATACGGAACAATTAAACTTTCCAGCTGAGGAAATTCTTGATACTGTCTCAAACATTAGGGACTCCCAAGCAAAGAGGCCAACCCCTTGATCTTGAGGCTTGCTTTTATGAAACTTACTTCTGTAATGGAGAAGCTTACCTGTAATTGTGCCTAAGAGTTACCTCCTGAAAACCTCTTTTGTTGCTCAGATGTGGCTTCTCTCTTTCTTTCTAGACCCACCTCTGCCAGTGAAATCATTACTCCCCCCCCCCCACATGAGACATGATATGCAGGAGTGAAAGTCTCTCTGGAGGCATGGGAGATGACTCCCAGGGATGACCCTGACAATGCCTCCCTGACCCAAAGCAGGAAAAGAAATGTAAGAAAACAAGGTATCAGTGGCTAAGAGAGTTCAAATACAGTTGAGAGGCTATTCTAGGGCTACTCTTATATAAGCCTTAGCTAAATATTGCTAATTACCATGGTTTGCCAAACCTCAACCAATATCATTCCTGTTAACTCTAAAGAACACCTAGGGCTCTATCTGAGATCCTACAAAAGTGTCACACACTAAGTTTACTTTTCAGAAACTTACAACCTCCACAATGGTTCCTAGGCCAGATAAGTCCTGAAACCGAGAGGGCCCAGCCTCTCTAAAACGTCAACTAATTCCATCCCCCAATCCCATACTGTCAACACCTCTTTCCAACATGAAAAGGTTAGAATGGGAGTAGCTAAAATACCCCTAAAGACTGGGAGAAGGATCAAAGGAAAAGGAGGAGTTAGAGAAGATAGGATTTAACAAATGAGTATTACTGCTGAATTATTATACTGATATTTCTTTTTGTCTCTAGTGTCTTGGAGCACTTGAAAGGAAAAACCTGAAATTGTGGAACTGTAACCCATGCCAAATTCTGAAATGTGTTCTATAATTATGTTACAATTTACTTCAACATTTATTGCTTTTTTGTATATATGTTATATTTCACAATAAAAAATGTTTTTTAAAAAAACTTACCAGTTCACAATAACATAGCCAGGTTTGAGAGCAACTCACCTAATCTTATCTAAGAAGGTAAGACCTAATTTCTTGGAAGAAGAGGGATTTAAACCAAAGCCTAAAGGATGTATAGGAATAATTCTGTGCATTGGAAAGTAGGGGACAGGAAGCAGATGTTCTGGGTTCAAAAGAAGACAGCGAGCACAAAAGGTTAAGAGAAATGAACCAAGGTTAGCTGGCTAGGTCACAGAATGCAAAGTAGGATGTAGACAGGAGGGGTAGGCAAGGGACGTGCAAGGAGTTCGGGCTTATAATAAGGGCCAGGAAAAACCGTGAAATGGTTTCAATCAAGGAAATGATATGACCAGATTTTTGTGTTGGAGAAAAAAAATCTCCCTTTAACTACCATGTGGGGAATAGGTTTGCGTGGTAAGATCAAAGGTAGGGAGTGCAGTGAGGAAGTGATGGCGAGGCAGAAAGAGAGAACGTGCTGACCTGGGGAGTGGTGGCAGCACAGATGAACAACCTCAGGGAGATGCAACAACACCACATGGTAAATTAGATGCTGTGGACACACTGAGAAACGGCTTCTTCATTGGAATTGTGAGATCAGGTAAGGCTTCCTGGAGGAGGTGGCATTCACACTGAACTCTGATGGAGGAGCAAAAGGCAGCCAGATGAAGAGGCAGGTGAAACCTGTGTTCCAGGCAGAAGAAACAAGAGGCATAAGGAACTATACCCACTTCAGAAAGCTGAGGTCACTTGGTAGGAACATGAGGGTGTGAATGAAGAGAAGCAGGGGCACATCATCAAGAGCAGTGAGTTTCATGCTGACAAGTTTAGGCTTTATCTGCAAGGCCATGGCCACGGGGAGCAACGAGAGAGTTTAGAGCAGGCTTGTGGAGGAATTGCTCCAGCTTCCTGTGGAGGATGACTTGCTGAGCAGGGGCTGGAGAGGCTGGAAGACAGTGGAAGCGACTTGATTCTTGAACTTCATGAAGGAAACATGGGCACAGGGTCAGCACGCGCTGGTGTTCAACATGTGAGAATTATCACCAAAACTCATAGCTCGGGGGGGGTGGGGGGAGAGCCAGGCAGACCCAGAGGGTCTTTGCAAGCTCTAATCGGGGTTGTTTCTGAAAATCTTTGGGGGACAGGTTAAAAGAAGAAAACATCTTCCCACACAGAAGAGAGGGAGGAAAACAACCTGTTGGCTGGGAATGAGAGGAGGAGGAGAGGGAAAGCAAGGGGCTCACTTCAGTGCAGAATGAAGACAAATGGGCAATGAGTTCCAGAGAATACGTCCTTTCTCCAGAACACTTACCACTCCGTCAGGGCTCCGCAAAGGCCTGTCACACGGGAGCGGAGCTTTTGTGCCTGTGCAGGCTGCACTTCCGTTGCCATGGTGATGGGGCCATAAGTCATGTCTGCTGCTGCTGCACAGAGGAGCTCTGATTTATGCCTGCCCGGCTGGGATTGTAACCTTTTTTTTTTTTAATGTTCAAAATCCCTCACAGCAAGGGGGGTGCAGGGTAACTCCGGTTCATTTTTTGAGGAGGGGGTGACTATCAGACCTAGGCTGACTCCCTGCCTGTGACGCTCCCCTTCGCTCCATAGCTGGGGCCACTGGACTAATGCAGCCAGGCCTTGCAGAACTATGCTCTGATCCCAAGTGTGAAGGTTTTCAGACTCTTTGCTGGGGCCAGGGTATCGCCTTATCCCTGAGACCAAATCTTGGTCCTATCTCCTCAGACACCATCTTGCACGCCAGCTTTTCTCTTCATGCATCCTTTCGCTGCTTAATAACCTGACCTGTCCCCCAATCCCTTGACAACTGAGCCTCTTGAAGGTTGTAATGGATACAACGTGGCTTTGAAATCAAATCTTCTGAGCCTCAATTCTCTCATCTGGCCAATGGGACTAACGCGCCTTCATCTAAGGCAGTATTTCTCAACCTCAGCACTACCGATCTTTTGGGTAGGATAATTCTTTACTGTGGGGGCCTGTCCTGTACATTGTAGGGTGCTTAGCAGCATTCCTGTCCTCTAACCTCTAGATGCCAGTAGCACCCTCTCAGTTGTGGCAACCAAAAATGCTTCTAGACATTGCCAAATGTAACCTGGGGAGCAAACTCCTCCCTGGTTGAAAACAATTTGATGTGAGGACATGAATCAAGTGCCCAATACATTGCCAGCACTAAAAACCAGTTCAGTTGGGATACATTTCCTTTCTCCATTCCTTCCTCTTCTCTCACAAACTGAAGTCCTGTCTCTAAGACTCAAGCTTGGTACCAGCATCCTGTTTCTTGCAGGCTCACTTTGCAGGTGCCAAGCATATACTTCTCTAACACTTCTCAGCTTCTTCTGCCTTTGGACACCTTAGTTAGAGACCTAAATCAAGGCACTGGAAGGGATGCAGGGGGATAGGTAAAGCGAGAGAAATCTAAACCTTCATAAATGAACAAGCCAAAGTCTGGCCCATCCAACTTCATTTCATTACCTTGCCTTAGGAATTCTTGGTCCTTCTCTATTCTTTGACTCCAGAAAGTTTCCATTCAAATTTGATCTTTGAAAAGCATTTAAGAGGTGTCAACGTACTACTATGCGTCAGACATCATGCAAACCACTTTAGATGCAGTATCTTTACAACAACCATATGAAACCCATTTTACAGATGAGGGAAGTGAGGTTTTTCCTTTTGACCTATAGTAGTCTCAGCTTTCATGGGCAAAAAGATCCTGCCTCCCAACCCCCATCCCCCCCACCCCCCAAGAACAGGCACTTCTGGCATGAGGAGAACAATGATGTCCCTGACTTGCTTTCTAGATTCTTTCCACTGGACTGGGCTCCCTCATAGCTGACTTGTGCGGCCCCAATGTATGAATCAGATGGCTGTCATGAGTCCTCTCAGTAGGCTCCACTGCACTGCACTCAGCCCAATCCTGCTCTATCTAGGAGCTTGGTGGCAAGGTTGAATGGTTCCCTAAATGGGAGGAGGAGGGGAGAGATGCTCTGTGGCACCGTGCGCTCTGCTCCAAGGACCTTGTACTAGAATGCCTTTGAGGTATTCAGCATGGTTTGCTGGGATAGGTTAAGATGGATAAGCAGGACCCCAACCAACCATTCTCTTCCATTTGCTCCAGTTCCTTTTGAGTTACATTCCAATGGCTGAAACATCATGTACTTACTGAATGCAAAGCCTTATGAAGGGAGGATGAAATTTAAACAATGTCATGAGCCTTAATTCCTATCGGTAAAGCAAGAGTTTAAAATATGTTCTCCCTCTGGAATTCAAACCCCACATTTCCCATGAGGGTTCTAGGCCTTCTGAAGGTCAAAGAGAGAGAACACAACCTAGCAGCTAGGACTACTATGCCACAGGAGAGGATCCAGCTCCCCACTCCTACTCCCCCAAAATGTATGTGTACTTTGAGAGGCCCCTTGCATGCCAAATCCCTCTTTCCGATAGTTTAACGGGTGTAGCATCTGAGTCTCCGCAGGTGGTATTACCTTGAAGTGTGTCTTTTTTTTTTTTTACATGGGCAGGCACTGGGAATTAAACCCGGGTCCTTTGGCATGACAGGCAAGCAATCTTACCTGCTGAGCCACCGTGGCCCACCCATGAAGTGTGTCTTGAGGGAACATTAGTCCTGAATCTGCTGCTAGCTGGATAGTGTTGGGGAGGCTGTAGTCTGTAGAGTTCTCTTCCTAAAGATCCACGATGTTCATTAACCTATTAACATGGAAAGCTGTCTCTACGGAAATCAATATAACAACTTTGTTTATGTAGGGCTTTCTCAAATCTTCTAAACAAGGGAATCCTCTTTTTTTTTTTTTTTTTAAATCTCGTCATGTTTACCTTCAAAGTAGTAATTCTCTTTGGAATCACTTTGAGACACAGATTGTTATACCCAATACAACACACATTGTAAGGTTGGAAGGTTTTTTTGGTTTTGGTTTCATTTTATTTTGTACATAATATTCTTTTATTTGAATTACACAGAATTTTTATTGCAATACTCCAATTAAGTTGACTCATCCTACACAGTTTTTTTATTAGAGAAGTTGTGTGTTTACAGAACAATCATGCATAAAAGACAGGATTCCCATACACCTCCCTACTATTAGCACCTTGCATTGGTGTAATATAACTGTTACAATTGATAAACTCATTTTTTTCACTGTCCCATTAACTATATTCCATGGTTTAACTTAGGGTTCACTGGTTGTGGAGTGCGATTCTATGGATTTTTGTATAGGCTAGGGATATTTATACAAAAATGGATTAGGTGATAATTACATAGGATAAGGGAGTTTGCTGGGCAACTTTTTGGTAATATCAAAACATCTTCATAACTACACCAACACCGCCATATCAAACTGGTGTCATCAAAATGTCTGTACCCCTTCTCAGAATCATTTACCATGTTTAGCACTGGGAATTTAAAGATGGTTAAGATTCAATCTTCAATCTTGAGGAGCACATAGATTACAAGACAGGGGTGGGGTGGGATCACTCACCTACAATTAACTACAATGCAATGCAATGCAATGTGCTGTCTGTCAATTAAGACATGAATATTCTAGCAGCATGAAGAAAACCACCAGCCAGTGATGATTCTGGTGGATGGGGTGAGGCCATGTTTTGGAAAGGCCACTCAGAGGCCTGACACTTCTGCAAGGCTGTGCTAGAAGAAGAGTAGTGTGCCAGCTACACAGGAGACTTTGAGAGCATCAGGACATTTCAAAAGGGATAGAATAGGCAAAGGTAAGGAGACAGGAAAGCATATGGCATTTTGAGGAAACAGTGGATGCAGACATGGCAGGAGATGAGATCACAGAGGGGTTGGTGATCAGATTCCAAAATGTGAATGTATGGTAGGTGAGAGAGTTTCGATTTTTATCCTGAAGAAATGGATGCCTCTAAGTGGTTTTAAGCAGGTGATAGACATGGCCCAACTTATATAGAGGATGGACTGGGCATGTTCTTGGTGGTGGACTGGAGACAAAGTAGTGAGACCAATTAAGAGATAAGGGAGAATCAGTGAAGATGCAGAGGTAGACATTTTGTTGATATTTTGAAAGAAGGATGGAAGACTCTTCCATTTGCCTCTCCAGATTCATCTTTTTCTTGTCCTGCTTTGCTCCTCAGGAAGCTGACTCTGATGGGCTGCCTCACTGGACTTTCTCGTTGGCTTCCCGTCAAGGTCAGTCAATCAACAGCATCAGCAGAAGTTCTAGAGGAAAGCGTTTGATTTGAGATTGAGGCATTTATTCTCCTGGATCATTTCTTTCAGGGTCGCGATGGGTTGTCTGTGTCCCTTGAGTAAAAGCCACAGCTCCTGGCAGGCAGCTTTCTCCATTGACTTCTCTCTCCTTGTTCTGATAACCTCACCCTCACCTTGACCAAGTGACACTAGACACATTATATAACATGTTTCTGTTGTTTTCCCTAAACTCTCCAAACTTTGTGAATAGTCTTCTCTTAAAACACTCCCATCTTAAGCCACCATCTGTTTATTGCTGGAATTATGTTTGATATTTGTTTCATTGGTTAGTGAGAGGAAAAGGAGTTAAGCTTAAAGTACAGATCAATTAATTTCTCACCGAAATAGCCAAATCATCTAACCAGATACGGCCAGACAAAACTGGACTGGTGTGTGTGTGTGTGTGTGTGTGTGTGTGTGTGTGTGTGTTATGAAGGTAGTGAGTGGAGTAGGGGTTGGGCAGATTAAGATACATTAAGGGAAACATGTTTTTTAAAAAAACATATTTTATTGAGATATTATCATGTACTGTAAGTCCATTCAAAGCATACAATCA
The DNA here is from genome assembly GCA_004026745.1 of Myrmecophaga tridactyla. Taxonomy (NCBI): domain Eukaryota; kingdom Metazoa; phylum Chordata; class Mammalia; order Pilosa; family Myrmecophagidae; genus Myrmecophaga; species Myrmecophaga tridactyla. The sequence goes on from PVIY010039889.1 coordinate 20,930, forward strand.
TTGGTTCACAATATCATCACAGGGTTGTGTATTCATCATCACGATCATTTTGAGAACATTACCTCACTCCAGAAAAAGAAATAAAGACAAAAAAAAAAAATACATCCCATGTCTCTTACCCTTCCTTCTCAATGACCACTAGTATTGCAATCTACCTATTTTTTTTTTTTTTTACCCTTTATTCTACACTCTCCCTTTTTTATTTATTTCGGTCCTTATTTTTTTACTCATCTGTCCATAGCCTCGATAAAGGGAGCATCAGCTACTTTTTCACGGTCACATTGTAAAAAGCTATATAGTTATACAATTGTTTTCAAGAATCAAGGTTACTGGAAAACAACTCAACAGTTTCAGATACTTCCCGTTAACCACTCAAATACACCATAAACTAGAAAGGGATATCTATATAATACATCAGAATAACCTCCAGGATAATCTCTTGACTCTGTTTGAAACTTTATTTTGTCTCATTTCTTTCTTCCCCCTTTTGGTGAAGAAGGCTTTCTCAGTCCCATGATGCCAGGTCCCAGCTCATTCCTGGATGTCATGTCCCATGTTTCCAGGGAGGTTTACACCCCTGAGAGTCAAAACATGCAGTTTTATGCAGCCCAAACAAGTGTTCTTATGAGACAAAATGACTGCTCATTTTAGCTAATCTTAGTGATCACTGCCCCTCAGTTGCGGTTTGCATAACCTTTGGCCCAGCCTGTTTAGGTGAGACCAGAAGCTCCAATTCTAGGGAGCATTGTGTCAGGGAACACAGCAGGAAGCCATGAAGTCCCTATCAGTTGAAGATTGCTCATAAGAAGGCAAGGGATTGAAAAAATGATTCAGAAGGTCCCTTCCAGGTTGCAAGCTTGTAATTGTTTAACTGTATTTTTGGAAACCTAGGACACTGTTCAAGGCTCCTGTAATGTGAGTGGTTTATTTAGAGCTTAGAGTGCTACATTTTTAATATAAGTGATAATAATAGTGTCAGACAGTACCCAGGAAGCACCAACAAGGGGCCTCAACTCTGCTACAACCCAGAAATCTATTTCAGGAACCTTATTGGCACCAGAAATTAGTTATTCAAATATATTTCCTAAGATAACAGATAAATGAATGAAAACTTCTGGGTAAGACAGCCCTGTTCCTAATTCATCATCTACGTGTCTTTCATTTCATCCTCCATCTCATTAACCAAGAAATCTTCTTCATCTTACAAGAGAATATCACACTGGGAGGAACCCTAAATACCATCATATTCAGAGATGACAGATACCTGACCTTTGGGTCACACAGCTCCCCATCAGACACCCAGGCAGGAATCATGGTTGATCATGTTACATTTTCCAGCATAGTCTGTCTGTAGCCTCAGAACTCTCCCCAACATAATACCCTAAGCAGCCCCTCCCCATTTATCTAAGTTGGCACATGAGATGTCTGAGAGTCACCATCTCTGAATAAACCCAACCCCTAAGACAGATGGGTATACTGAAACCCAAGGGAGATTTGGAAGACATGAACAGAAACAGATGTTGAGCTCATGATCTCCCCACTCCGTTCCATGGCTGTGTCTGCACGTTGCAACCCTGCCTCCCTAATCACAGACGACTGATCCAGGGATGGGCTCCTAAACCACACCAGGCCAATAAGATTCTTTCTCTAGGATATGTCAAACTGTTACTCAAGGAAGAGGAGCATTCACTCTTTGGTGGCAGGATTCGCAAAGAGCTTATGGACTCATGATTACTATAAACCCTACCATGGGGGGGGGGCGGTTTGAAGAAATTATTTGCAATAGAAAATGAGGAAGCCATCATAGAGTGATGCAAAAATAAAAGACAGCATCCTAATATCACGTAATC
>PVIY010039890.1:0-22781 GCA_004026745.1 Myrmecophaga tridactyla
GGGTCTGAGTTCCTTTAGAGAGGGATTCCACCTAAGTTGGGCTTCACCCCTCCCCTTGGGAAGGCTTAGGTGGGAGACAGCCCTGAAAGCAGTCTGTTTCTGCCTGTGCGTGGGGCAGTTGCAGCCCGAGAAGTCCCGCTGCTGAATCCAGAGGCTGCCAAGTCTCTGTAGAAACAGCCACGAAAACCCCCGTTTTGTCCCCTTTTCTCTTTTTCGGTTAGCCCAATAAGTGACCTCTGCCTTGACCGGTTTCGCCTGAGCTGGGTGCCTATTTTTTGTAGTCAGAATTTGTTTATTAATGCCACAATTGGCTCTTGGTTGGACTCAGTCCCTGCTACTCTTTCCTTTCCCTCCGAGAAGCAGACTATGGGGGAGGGGCGCTGGGCGCCGGCCGCCGCGGCTTGGGGAACTCACGGATCTGGAGAGTTGCCGTTGGTCTAGCTGCTCCAGACCTGGGCACGCTGTGTGTCTGGTCACTATCGTGGTTCCGGGAGCTGTTCTGTACTGTTTCTGGTTATCTAGTAGTTGTTCTGGAGGACGAACTAAAACGCACACATTGCTAAGTCGCCATCTTGGCCCCCACAAATTCATTCTTAACACATGAAGAAAGAAGATATATCTGATTGTTGGTAGATTATAAACATCATCTTCCAAAGTGGTGCCTTAATAAGATGGAACATAGGTCTGGGAAACAAACGCCTAGATATCCTTAGTTGTAGATGGATTAGAACAGCAGTTGGCAAACTACAGCCTACAGGTCAAATTCCGCTCATGGCATTTATTTCCAAATAAGTTGGTTTATTAGTATCTATAGCTTTTACTGAGCTACACTGGCAGAGTTGAATGTTGTGACAGAAACTGTATGGCCCATAAGGCCTAAAACTATTTACTATCTGAACATTTACAAGAAAAGTTTGCCAACCTCTGGAACAGACGATGTTGATAGGGTATGCTCAGTCCCAGATTTCCATAATTACCGAGGGCTAGAAGCACATCACATGTATTTTTCATTTATTGAATATTTCTGTTTTAGTATGTTATTCTGTCATATTTCATCACCAAATGTCTTTGAAATATCACAGGCTCTCAGTACACAAAGCCTCATAGTGCATTAGGAAGTTGTCATTGCAAGATTTAAATTTTGAGGTGAATTCTTTGCCCTGTGACAAAAGTGACACATCACTTTTAGCATGAAACCTGAGGCCAAAAAAAAAAGTGTCTGGTTTCAGGTAAGACTGCAAACTAGAAACTCTTCCATAGTCAAAACAAAACTCAGTGGGTTTAAAAGAAGTGGCTGAAGCTAACAGGGCATAACGGTTTCCCAAACTCAAATGCAGAATTTAATTGAAACTCTGGGGCCAGTTATCAGACAATTGCATTTACCATAATGTAGGTAAGGGGTCAAGCTGCTGGCCCAAAGCAACCAAAAGGTATCAGCTCGGAGGCAGGTCTTGCAGGGCTCTTGCATCCACCCTGAGGTGTAAGTTCAGACAGTGGCCATGTGAACTGGCCCTTGAGGGCCACTGGCCAATTCTTGGGCTTGCTCAGAATTTGAATCAGCCTTTAATGTAAGCTTTCTAGAAATGTATGAAACTCCAGGGTTCTCTAGGCCCTTGTTTCTCAAACAGTGGTCCACAGACCAACAGAATAGGCATCTCTTAGGAGTTTGTTAGAAATGCAATTACTGAATCAAAAAATCTGCATTTAAACAAGATCCCTCAGTGATCTGTATGAACATTAAAGTCTGAGAAGAACTCTTCTCTACTGTTGCTCTTAGGAACCCCAGAATCAGTCTTCACGAAACATGAAGTACTTGTTCGGCATCTCCCACCACAGTATTCAGTGGTCTTCTCATCCCACTTTTGAAAATGCCTCCTTTTCCTCCCCTTTCCACCACACAATACACACATGCAAATTTATACACACACAACCCTTAAACCCCTAATGATCTATTTCTCTATCTCAGGGTAACAGATGGAAATCTATTTTAATAAACAAAGCCCAGTTAAATCTGATGCAGCCAGGATATTACCTACCCCAGAGGAATTTGCATTTAACTTTTGGATTAAAACAAAACAAAATATCCCCTCCACCTCAAAAAACAAATAAATATACAAACAAAAACTCTATGACTATACTAAAAAAATTCCTCTGCAGTGCTACAATTTTAGACATTCTGTTAGGCTAGCAGAGTAAGATATTTTTGGAAAGTGCTTTTATGTAGCTACTGTTGAATCATGGGAATTCTGCAGGCCCTGATGGTGAAATACCTGATGGGCTACTGGTCACTCTCACCCAATCTCTTCCCTCAGTTCTCTAGAATAAGAATCACCTAGCACTTGAACTTCTAGGGAGACTGGGGGTAGGTGGGGATGGGAGCCCCTAGAGGGCTGTTATCTCGTAGTCTTCAAGATTACCATTCCCTGGGAACAAATTAATTAACACATCTCCTTCCTGCTCTGTAATGTTCTCAAAAATTCTCTACCTTAACTGTCAGAGATGACAGATTTTTCTTCTGTATTTTGCCCACTATCTTGGCAACCATAAAAGCTTGATAAAGCAATAACTCTCACCCGAGGTACTAGAAATTTACTTCAGAGTTCATAAAGCATCCAGCAGCATTATCACAGACAGAAGGCATGTTTGGAAGAAAATGTTTAAGAAGATGCAACAGATAGGGAAATATGATATGGGGATGACATTGCTTTACTGAGCCTCTAATGCATTCTTCTAAATCATTCACAATATATGTCAAAATGTGCTACTGGAACGTTAGTTTTAACTGTGGTAAATGGGATACTTCCAGATTTATTATCATTAATATGTGATCAGACAGGATAAAAATTGACTTGACAACTTAAAATTAACCACCCTCTCAGAGCTGAAAATTACAACAGGTCAAGGGCCACCCTAAAAAATTGGAATTATGGTGTGCTTTGGTTATCAGAAGCAGTGTTCCTCCTTATTATCCTAAAAGTATCCATAATTTTCTAATGCTAAAACCAAGCACAGCTTTAACATCAGAAAATACTGGATCTTTAGTCATGGTTTTGTCTACTATGGGAATGGATTCTCCTTAGGATTTGAATTGTTTATTTTTTTGATATTTTAGCTCATATGCTTAGATTCTTGGATTCTATTGGCATATCTATGTGAGATCCAGTTACTTTCACACTATTCCAATACTGCAGCCCTAATTATGTATCGACTTCAAAGAAGGATGTGCCCTTATTTCTGAGGGAATTAGGCGAAGTTGAGTATGGGTGTTTCAGTGTAAATTCATCACCACTTCAGATGATTAACTCACACTCATGCATATGCATATCCAGGCAGACAGGGTTACGGGGCTCATGCTACCATTCCAGGATCACAATGGCACTAACTTCTGAGTAGCAGAGCTGGATCTGCATTGAGCCCACCCCTTCTCAATCCAAGCCTCCCAACAACCAGCTGCCTGCATTTGGGACAGAGTTGGGCAAGATCTAAGATGGAAACTGCAGATTTGTACAAAAGAAAGCTCTCTCCCTCATAAATTTTTCAGTTTTTATGGGTATGTCATAAATTACAATGTTTCTGAAAATAGAAAAGTGTTAAAAGAGATTAATGGTCATGTGGAATTGTAAAAATGCTTTGCAAATCTGTATGTTTTATGCATATAAAACACATGCATATGTATATTTGACAATTGTCATTATCAAGTTCTACCTGTCCAAAGGTATGCCTGTTGCCACTGGATTTGTTGAGACATTTGTTCACATCTTTTATGTAGCAAAATCCATTACCTGATTTGGCACAGGGTGGTGAATATTCTGGTTAATCAAATGTTATAATTAGTAGAATGATTCTAGATATCAATTTTCAAGTTATGAAATAATTATTAAAAGTCTTGCACAAGCCAGGCATTATGCTTCATACCATTAAAATCATTAAGACACACTCTCTGCTCTTGAGGTATTTGTATCCCATACATGGATTACAAAATAAAATAATCTAAGTGTTAAAATTATATATGCTATATATAATTGAATGTTTTTAATGACTCAGAGGGAATTTTAAGTTTTTAAATCTCTCTTTCCCTAATAATATTGGTATTAATTTTCATTATGTGGTAGCTTAAAAATGCAAATTAATTAAGATATATTATTAATAGAATCTGAACAAAACATTTGTTGCATTCAACAGAAATTCTGCATGGGAACATAGGAATCAGCCACTTTCTTATTTGAAGAAATTCATTGCAGGAGTCCCATTTGTCAAAATGTTTGCTGATTTGAATTTTAATAATTTTGAGTTACATGGAGAGTTTTCCAAGATTAAAATTTTATGGAAATTATGAGTATTCTATTTGTTTTAATTAGACATCTGTTGAACTTGGGGGAATGTTGGCCACCCCTGGATGACATTATTAAATAGACAACTCACCCAGGGAAATGGAGATCTTTTCAGATGAGATGTTCCACACTTTATTTCCAGGGCCTGGAGACAGAGCCATACACCAAATGGTCAGGTTCGTTGATTGGGCTGCTCCACTAATGTGTACCTTTGTCAGAACAGACTTCAGTTCCAAAAATCCGCCTTTGCCTTTTCTTTCCTCATTAATAATGTTTATTTCTAAACAACAGATAAGGATATGGTTAGTCACCAACTTTATCTGTAGGTACCATAAAATGAGGTCAAGTCATGGCTGGAGATGTTACAATTGATGGCAATATAGAATCTAAAGTGGTGGAATGGCAATCTCTATGCAACGAGGGTTAATTTCAGCTGGCCTGGGTTAACCTGAGATGCCTTACTCAAGTTCCTCCATGGCATTGATCCATGGTTGAAGGTACAAAGCATATTGATTAATAGCGTTGCTTATGACCTTGGATCTGGGCTGGCGGTGCAGATTCTCCCAGCTTGTCTGCATTGTTTATTGGTAACAGTGAGATTGATGATTTGCACTTGGTCTCAGTGAGTGCCAGGAGAACTCTGTTGTGAGTCTGATTACATAGCAGGAATATGCCTGTGTGACCACTGAAATGTAAAACAACCTCAGCCAAGACTCCATTTTGGGCTCCCGTTTCTGAGGTGTTCTGTGCACGGGTTGGCGTTTTCTAATCTGAGAGATAAAGCTCGTCCGTCTACAGCCCCTTACAGAGGGAGGACAAAAGGTCCATACTAGAGCCCTTGCTGTCAGTAAACGCACAGGGTGACTATCCTTACTTTGTGTTGCTATATTGTATCCTTTTCCTGAATAAACTGCAGAGTTTTAAGCATTATCATTTTCATTCCTGTGAGTCTTCTTTAGCCATCAAACCCTGCTTTAAATGCTGCTGTTAATGCAGCCTCCTAAAAGCATATGTGGCAGCAGGAAATTAATGTAAAACCATCTATCATCATAGGCCAGAGCTATGTGGACTCTCACAGCTTCTTTATATTAAAAGTCCTTAATGCTGTTCTGAAATTATCACTCATTGAAGTAATAACTAACTGCAGTTGTACATGGATGGAATTCTGATCACACCATCGGGCCTCAGGGCAGGGGAGGGTAACGGGGTACATCCACTCTGGGTGTTTGCCTCTGTAAGACTTGTTTGCCAGGAAAACAAATTTATCATTACCCGTAAAAGATATTTTCAGGACAGAACCCTGTCCTCTCACTGATACCGTTGTGTGTGAACTGTTTTAAAGTGAACTAATAACAAAACCTATAATAATCTCAGAATGCATCAAGTGATACAAAGAATCACTTCTCAGCATAAGCTTTTATTAATTAAAAATAACATGCAGCAAGAAGGTTGTGTGACTCAGTTGCCGTTGCTTTGAGGATAAATGACTTAGGAGAAAAGAGAAAGAGGCTATCGTGGTTAGCACGCATGAAACGCGGCTTTGCGCATAATCAACTGAGCTTGTCTCCAGGTGTGTTCCTGTTCCAGGAACTTTTAATCCTCCTGATGAACATGTTTCCTGCCCATGGAGCCAACTCTTTTACATACACTTCCTCTAGGTCCTCCCCCGACTCCCCCAGATTCTCACAAGAAAAAGTAGAAATTAGTGGTTTATGATTAAAAGCTGTGGTGTTAATTTAGCAAAATGTAATGATTAATAAATGTATACTGAATTAAACTATTTTCCCTCATTTAGAGATTTTCTTTCACTGGTTAAACAAAACATTGTTTGCACAAGTTTTGGCAAAGCTAACTATATCTCATTCATTCTGGGAAATGCGATTCCCCACCCACTCAGAGGTACCAGAAAATGGCATCTAGTAGGCGAGATGATTTTTTCTTGGAATGAGAAATATTCTTAAATGCCAAGACAAACTTGGGCAATGGCAATTTCTATTGTTCTTTATTTTCTTTCTTTCTTTGCCAAATCCATTTCCACTATTTCCTTACCTTTTTTTTCACCTTGAAGAGAGCCTCCATCTATAAACCATGTGAGATTTGCTGTGGGAAATACATTCCTCAGTGAACAGGTAAATGTTCTTTGGGGCTAAGGATAGAACACAGAGAGGTTTATTGCAAATTCAGGAGCTGTTTCTCCTTACAGCGCCATCAACCCTCACATGAGACAAACTTTTGGCAGGAAACAATTTTTTTGCTGAACAAATACAAGGCAGTGTCTACCCTTGAGATAGATTGTATCAAAATGTGGACTACAAATGGACTATCTCTTTTAGAGATGTTACAAATTGATTCTCGGATTCCTAGATCACCTTAGAAAGAATCTAGACCTATGCTAATATTGCAAGTTCGGATTCTGGGTCCTGGAAAAGGGAAACCACAACACTGCATAGGCAGAATAAAATAGTACTAAATGCAATCCAAAGGATAGAAGCAGGAAGTTATAGCAGGTAGAGGCCACAGAAGAATATTTTGTTAGAGTAAAAGCTGAAATAGAGCCACATGTTTCCACTCCCCAAATAATGCAAAGTACTATTTGTAGTTGCAACCACCAAAGCCATTTAATATAAATATCTTACTTCCTGATTTGTAAAGTGTTGTCCTAATTATATTTTTCATTTGATCTTCTTGATAGTTCTATAGCACAGGTAGGACATGCCTCATTATTGTCCTTTGACAGGTGGAAAATCAAGGCACAGAGTAGCTAAAGGGACTTGAAGGTAATTAACAGCACATTGGAAATTATATTCCCTCCATTACAGTCCAGGATATTTCCTGCCAAAATAGATTGTACTGAAACAAGGAAGACGTGGAAGAACAGGGTGCTTTTGCTATAAAAGCAGAGAACTTAGACTTAAGTTGGTTGTGCTTTATTTCCAACACTGTTCAAAGAGAGATTGTTCTTAGGGAATAGTACTTTCTGCAACAACTTGGTGAAAATATCCAGTGAGACTATTCATTTCCCCTTATTTAATCTTATCCCCTGCAAAATTATAGTCCCATTTATAGTTACTAGTTTTCCCATCAAGGAGCGTATATATTTCTGATGAGACCATTCCTAGTTCTTAGTTCACAAATATTTTTCACTATTGATGACTATATTAGTTCACCAGCACAGACCGATTAATTGCATGTGAGACTGGGTACACCAATTTCCCCAAAGATTAGTTACTCCCAAAGAGTCTGGACCTACAAAGTGGAGGAACCAGACTCAGGGATACTAAATAGCACTTCTTGTGAGAGCATATGGAGGCCCAGCTTAACATTCCTCAAGAAATCAAAACACACACACACATACACACACACACACACACACAGACATACATACACTCAGAGACTTAAGGAAACAATGAAACTTTCAGGAGGGCTGTCTGTCCTAATCAAGATGATAGGTGGCAAATGGAGCAGCTCCCAGTATTTCCACTCAATCAACACTTGCTTTCTCCAGGTAATAGGGATACATGCATGTGCAGAGATGCAGACCCATGAAACTGTGCCTCTCTCTGCCCTGGAAAATAAAAAATAAAATCAGGTCCAAAAGATGCATTCTTATTAAGTAAAGGAAAGACAATTCAGATCATTTAATCCAACAAAATGCAAAAGCTGGATGTTTATCTCCAGGTGGTTTATGAAGGGAGGTAAGGGCAATAGGAGAAGAGATGCTCAAAAACAGTTGTAAAGAGTGGTGTCAAACTCAGGGCCTTTAGTCAGTCTCATGACTCATTTCCTCCCAAGCCCAGTTAACCCACCAAAATGATCATGCTCCAATAATATCAGAAACAAGTGGTGGGTACATTATTTTGCAATATACTGGCTCACTGATGGAATCCTTTATCAATATCTAAAATATTAAAAGAGTTAAATTTGAAAATGATCTGCTAAATTCAGATTTTAGAGAATGATTCAGATTTCAAATATTCTAAACCATCTCCAGACCCTGGGTTACAAGATTTGGTTTGGGAATATGGTTCTTCTCTTAAAACTCCTCTCAGTTTCTCTAAATTTGCAAAGCCACAGACTAAATTTAGTTCAACTTGAGGTGAAAGATTTCAGGAAATGTCAAGCATATATGGTTTTGCTGTGCAAACACAGCTGTCTTTACAATTAGGAACTTCCACTTGATCCAAATGAGTAAGAAGAAAGACAGGTTATATCAGAAAAGAATATGAAGAAATAAACCCACACAAGATGATATGTGCACACACACATGCAAACATACATGGGCCTTTGTTAAAAAGTAAAAAATAATTGCTGGCTCATTGTATCCCTGTTGCATTTGAGAGAGAAACCAAATAATTGTTTTGTCCAACACATTATTCTACATAAATATGGGATAAGTGAGCAAGAGTACAAAGGATTATATTGTACGTGCCAAAAGACATTTGGATAGTTCTGTGGGTACAGAGAGGGTGGGGAAAGAAGTCTGGGAATCACTTAGAAAGCAATCTTATTTGGGAGACAGGGGAGAGATGGGCTTGGATTAATTCTACGGGTGGTCTGTGTTGAAGAGTGATGTGGAATTCATGGAGATGGATGGAACAGGCCTATAGGGGAGCAGCTTGAGACCCAGGTGTGTCTTGGGGATGTTGTCCTGGAAACAGGAGGAAACCAGAGGAAGGCTGGAACAAGATGGGATTGGAGTCAGAAAACTGAATCCAAATCTGGCCGTTAGATGGTTTGTCTCATTTACAAAGACAAAATTAAAAAATGGTTATCATTTGTAAGTTAACCTACACTCAACTTGCCTAAGTTTGGCAGCACCTTTTCCAAAAGGCTTTTCATAGAATGCTTTTAAAAACACTTAGGATTTTTTATCTTAAAAAAAAAGTTTCTCTATTTGTTTACTCACTCCTGGTTCCTATTTAGATACGTTCTTCCTGTGTCCCCCCATATGAAATGTAACTTTTCAGTTTCTTCAAATTTCTTCTCTCCCATTTCTGTCTTTTCTTCTATAAATCAGTTGTTTTTTCTACAGAATCTTCTTGGAAATGTTCCTGTCTCTACCTGGGCATTTTTCTTCCTAAATTTAAATTTCATAAAGGTGTGTGTGTGTTTGTGGGTCTGTGCATGCTTCTTTTTAACTCCCTCCCTCCCTTCTTTCCTTTGTTTCTCTTTGCTTAAGTTGTGATTGTCCCTTTATTTCACTATGAGAGTTGAAGCCAATAACATTCCAGCTTTTCAAACTCTAGTTATATTATTTAATTAAAAAAGCAGCCTTGAATCTGTCCCTCAATTTGCAATATTTCTTTGAGATTTGGGGGTTTTCTTTCACTTAATCTTTCTTTTTTCCTAAGTTCCTAAGAGGCTTTTCACTTGATTGTAATTATAGTGTTGACCAAGAAATAACAGCCTGAGCTGTAAAGCAAAAAAAGCATTTATTTGGGGTCTTAGAATTGCAATTCAGGGAGCACAGATACAATTAGCAACCTAAATTGTGTCCTAAATTGGTGCTGTCAGGCAAGGGTTTTTAAAAGGAAAAAGCAGAAGAAAAAAAAGGAGAAGTTGGTTAGGGCAAGGGTCTTAGAAATATGTTTCATTGTTTTCAGAAAGGGAATGGTGTTGTTAGCCTCGTTGCTTAGATTTTGCTTATAATAGCCAGTTTCAAGTTTCGGGGAGTGGGCTAAGGGTCTGTCTGCACAGCTCTCCGACGCCATTATAAATCTCAGCCTATGTTACTCCAGTTTTCCTTCACAGCAGTAACCATAGTTTCCAAACCAAAAATCAAGGCTCCTGGCCTGACAACTGGACAAAATATTTTAAACTGCAGATGTCCTCGAGGCATGTGGTTTCTATGCCCACATTTCCCTCTCCTTCCCCTCTCAAAGCTCTTTTTTTGCTTGAGAGACCAGATGATCTAGTCATGGAGAAGTGAACTAAGACTTGTAGGTACTTGACCTAATGTTTTACTAGATGATATTTGCCAGGAACATCTGTTTTTTTTTTTTTTGGTGGTGGAGGGTGGTGAAGGAAAGGTTTTCATTTGGGTGTAAGTGTCTCAGGAAAACCTGCCAGGCAGGGACACACCCACTTGATAGCAAGGCTGTCCTGGAAGTGGGAGGAAACAGGAACTGGAGGTGCCCTCCCCTTCTGGGTGGGAGTGAGCTAATAACCATCCCCGCGTGCAGACAACACACTCAACTCTACCCCAGAGAGACAGGAGACATGGCCAGAGCCTTGCTTTCTCGTAAGTATTCACCTGTGGCTGGGGGGTGGGGGTGGGGTGGAGTCGTGGGGGTTGCTCGGGGATTCCCTGTTTTGAGTTTACAAAACTTGATGAATAGTCTCTCACTCACTTAAGAAATGACCCAAGAAAGGAGAGTGGAGACAGGCTGTTTTTAAAGTAGAATAGAACTTTCCATGTATTTATCCTTAAAAGAAGGGTAAATCAAGCCAAACATTTATGTTAACTAAACTATCTGTCAGGAAGTTCTTATGGGCTGTTGGCTTTGCAGGTGACGGTGCCAGGGAAGGTGGCCCTTGGTGAGCTGCTGGCCGAGGATGGCCAGGCGACACAGGTCTGTGGAGATGCATTCCAGCTCCTTTTCCATGCATGCCAGTTCCTCCTGCTGAAATCGGCCAAGCCTGCTGTTTGGATTTCTTAGAATCCTGCCCTCCCAAGGAATTCCATGGGGCTAAACTGACCTCAAACGCTGGGAGCTTTGCAACCCAGCCACCCTGGCAGGCTTTGGAACTCTCATTGCCACGGTGGTTAGGAAATGAGAGTCTCTCCGAACTGGGTATCTGTCCGTGCTTGCTTTACCTCCTCTGAGGAAGACACAGTGAGGACTCAGCCCTGAGGCCTCATTCCTTCTGCCTACAAAGTGAAACTGCATTTTACAGGCACCAAGGAGCACAGAAACAGTGGCAACAGCCAAGAGCAGAATCAAGAGAAAAATCTGAAATTTTTAATATTTCAGAGTACTTGTGATGGGGGTGTTGATCTAGAGAACACTTGAGTTCACTGAAGTTCCTTGTCATTGTTGGACAGGGAAAGCCTTTGCTATAGGAACTCATTTATTTTGTCTTTCTGGCCTGGCAAGGAGGGATCAATCTGGAGTGTGGAAGAGTACCTCATAGGGCATTTTGCTGGTCTGTGGTTTGCCTCTTCCCCACCTCCACCCCTGTCTCTGCCGTGAAGCAGAACCAGGAAGCATCATACCACCCAGGCGGGGCCAATCTCGGACATTACTGTGAATGCCCAAGAGTCACGGCAGTGCCATTGCAAACGTACGTTTAACCTTGGTTCAACTAAGACTTGTGGCTCGAGACTGGGCATCTTCGTAAGGGAGGCTGTAAAAGAGGAGCCAGGGTGAGGCGGGAAGAGGAGGAAAAGGAGGGAACTAGGGTGAAAGCCAAAGAGGACTTGGAGATGAAGGAGGAGGAGGAGGTTAGTGAGACGGGAGAACTGGTTGGCCCATTTGTGAGTGCCATGCCCGCCACAGTGCCCCACCATCGGGGGACCCGGTTTTCTGAGGCTTGGGAGTATTTCCACCTGGCCCCTGCTCGTGCTGGGCACCACCCCAACCAATATGCCACCTGCCGCCTGTGTGGCAGGCAGGTGAGTCGCGGGCCCGGGGTTAACGTGGGCACTACAGCCCTGTGGAAGCATCTGAAAAGCATCCACAAAGAGGAGCTGGAGAAGAGCGGCCATGGTCAGACGGGGCAGCGCCAGGACCCAAGGCCCCAGGGGCCCCCGCTCCCCGTGGGCATGGAGGGCGACTGGGCCAAGGTCCTGGAGCAGGTGGGGGCCTTGGCTTTATGGGCCAGCCAAAGGGAAAAGGAGATTCTTAGGAGGGAGCGGGCTGGGGAATGGCGGGAGAGGGCTGTGGAAAGGAGGGAGAGAGCCCTGGAGGAGGTGGAAAGGGTCATCCTGGAGATGAAGTGGAAGGTAAGGGCTGAGAAGGGGACATGCCAGAGGGAGGATGACCTGCCTGCAGCAGCACATCCCTTCCGTTTTGTTTAAATATTTCGGGCTTGGAGATGTCTTTTCTGAAGACACTGACTTTAGACTTATAGCCAAGAGCCCTTCTAGTAGTTTCAGAACAAATAAAAGGCAAAGTACTTTAGTGGGATTTTGAGAGACAGTGAGCACAGCATGCATTAATTACAGGCAATCTGAATGTTTCAGGGCAGAGTGTACTAGCCTGTCAGCATTGTTCAGTAAGTGGATTGTGCCTTGCATGTGGTTTCAGTGGAGCCAGAATGTTCCTATGTAATCAGCTCGCCCTATAAGAGACCTCACCACTAGCAGAGCTTAGGCTTCCTGGTACAGATGTGCTTGCACACATACTGATGGTGATTGGAGACAAAACTTGTCCTGTGTGAACCTGTGCGAGCAGTGGAAGGACAAAGAAGACTCTGCCTTGGCTCTCTGGGACCCCTCCAATGCATTTCTTTCTCCTGTGGTTGTAGTGCTGTGTCCTGTGCCTATATTAAAGGAGTTTCATCCATGTCACCTGAGTCCTGTGAATCTTTTTGACAATCTATCATGTAAAGCTATTAATGGCTAATTAGTACAGAAAGAAATAAAAGCTTTTCAACTCACTTGCTTTTTTGAGAATTAAGCCTAAAGAATATAAAAATTTATTAACAAATGCTTAAAACTAGAATCTAATTTCTTACTAAGGTCTATGAAAGAAGAAGGCATTAATGGGAAAGAGGAAAAAGAAACTCAGAAGGAAAGAGAAAAAGATGGAGAGATGAGGGTAAATGCAGAGAAGTAAAAATAGAGGCAGAACAATAAAAAAAGAAAGTAGATAGAGAAGAAATATGAAGATAGGGGAAGAGAGGTAGCACTTTAGGAAAAACTCACCATGAAAAGGGGAAAAAGATTGTTAAGTGTCTAGGACAGTGAAGGACAGAATATTTTCTTAGATTCTCAGGTCAATTTTAATGAATTAAAAAGCTTTTATTTTGTGCCCACATATCAGTCTGTGAGCAGCAGGCTTGGATTTTCCCCCTACTTCTGAAATGCCAACTGCATGAAAATCCATTGTTCAATCCTTTCTTTTTTAACTGTTCATCTTCAAACATTCAGAGATGCTTTGAAAGAAAGAAGCCTTATAATCCAAAGGGAGGGAAACAATTTCCTGGGCTGCTAAAGCTATCTTAAAATATTAACTCAGGTAATAGAATACAATGACACTCAAAACCACTCTGGCCTTTGGGCTGGAGATGACTTTTGTTTTGGATGATGCCTACAGAAGACATTTCTTTAAAAAAATGATTTTAGCCTGGTTTGGATTGGGGAAGGGGGACCAGAGGTAGCTGGAGAAAAGCAAGAGGAGATAAAGATAATATCTTATTATCTCATAGATAGCCCAAGTACTTTATTGGGCATTGACTTTCCCAAAAGTGGACAAGATCTGGGTGAAATAATGGTTTCATGCTTGTTTGGCCCTGACCTATATGGCTCACACTTACTGCTTCTTAAACCTGTCAGGCAGGCCAAACAGCCAGGTCCATCTTCCAGAGATGTTGCCTCTGGAACAAGAGTCCAAACACTTGGTCTGTGAAAAATCTTTAATACTTGTTTTTTCTAGAAGCCTAATTGATGTGAAAGACTTACCTCCTATGTGCTTTGCCCCTTTTAGGGCCCTGTCCATTGGTAGTGAAAGTTCACATGCTCACCAGCATAAATGATGATGGTTTCTGGAAGTCATGTGGCTGGACATTTAGATCAGAGCCTTATTGTGCCAGAAAAAGAAAAAAAAAAAGATGCTAGAGAAAATAAAAGAAGCTGCAGTACCTAATCTTTTTGACAAATTAAGCAAATACACATTGGAATAGGGCTTAAGAAGGGGAAGTTAAGGAATCCACAAGGGGCTCAGGCTTTGTAAAACCAAACTAAATAAGCATAGACATCCACACAAAACAAACCTTTCAAAAACAGCTACAGGAGCTATCCTGCCTCACTCTGATGAAGAACAAAGTGTGGTTTTCAGATTATGGTGTGCGTCCTATGTTGTCCTCACTATTTTAGCCTCTTTTCCTTTTCAGGCATCTTCAATCGAATTGCTTGTGCAATTCCTATGTTTCATGTTAGGTAGTTTT
Source organism: Myrmecophaga tridactyla (assembly GCA_004026745.1). Lineage (NCBI taxonomy): Eukaryota > Metazoa > Chordata > Mammalia > Pilosa > Myrmecophagidae > Myrmecophaga > Myrmecophaga tridactyla. Next base: position 14,442 of record PVIY010039890.1, read on the forward strand.
CTTTAGATTAAAAAAAAAATTGTCAAACAAAAAATGTACAGGGGTGAGAAGGACAGGATCCATGAAGGTGAATTGGTCTAAGTCAAGGCCTAAAAGAGAAGGACATATGGCTCTTGGAAAGACTGAACCATTGAATGAATTCTGGTGTTTTCCTGCTTTTATGCGCCCTCTTATGTCACATCTTCAGCATCATCAGAGTGGGGTGTAAAGGGCCATAGGCTGCGGGCCAACGAGCTTTTTGGCTCAGCTTGTTTTGCTTTAATGCAAAACTCTACTACATGGGGGACTCTGGGGTTTAGGTTAAAGGTTCCCTCCCTATCTCTGCTGCTGGAGCAGGGCTGCTGCAGGCTAGGGTGGAGCCACTGGCAATATCTTGCCCTCAGGGACAAACAGGGACTGACACAGTCACAGGACTGACACCCTCCTTGGATGTTCCTGGCATGTCTGAGCTTTACTTTCATTTTCTTTTTTTTTTTTAAATCACCTGCTCTAGAATGTCTGTGAGAAAATTCATTCAGTAGTGTGAAAGACATCATCATTAGAATAATTTGGAGTTTTTCTTAGCGAAAAGTGAATTAGCCAGAAAGTTTGTCGCTTTAGTAATAACGGAAAAGACAGTTCATCACTGGCCAGGTCCCCAATATGTTCTCCACTGAAGGCTGCCAGTATAGTGAATCTGTAGAACAAATATATGCATGATGACCTAATTAATTGCTAAGGAATGCAGGAGGAGGGTAGGAAATAGCCATTTACCAAACACTTATGGTCTCCAGGTGGCAGTACTTTGCACATGTTTGTTCTCTCATTTGACGTTGGAATCACTGTCTCCTGTCACACATGAGGAAGCTAAGGCATTGGGTTCCCAGGGGCCGGAGTTAATAAATGGCAGAAGAGGATTCAAAACCAGATCTAGATTTCACAGTCTATGCTGTTTTTTCATTAGCCTACCCTCTCTTCTAGAATCAACCTCATAGTAAGTTTATGAATGAAACTCTGGAAGTAGGGATGGGGAAAGAGAAAATGAATGATAAATAATGGGTAGGGAAGAAATATTCCTGAGACATCTACTATGTGTCATGTAGTCCATTACTGTATAAAAAGTTAATGCTCCTATGAAATATTTGTTATTACCCTTGTTTTAGAGATGAGTTAGGCGATGCTCATGGAGTTTAACTTTTTGATGAGGGTATGTGGCTAGTAAGGATTTGACACCAGGTCCATCTGACTCAGAAGCATAATTTCCTTCATTATTACCACCCTGCCTGGAAATGGTCATGCTAAATTCTCATCCCAGTTCTGCTTTAACATGTCTCAGCCAGTTGTTTAGACTCTCCAGTCCCCAATTTCTTGTCTATCCTATGAGATGTGCAGGAAGATGATGGCTGTCCTACCTATTTCAGAGGCTTCTTGGGAGCATCACATGATAAAAGCATGTGAAAGGGCTTCGAAGGGTTAATAAGTTATTTAAAAATACAGGAGGGTATGCATGGATGTTAGAGTGAGAAATTACTAATGTCTGGCAAGTTCTTAAAAGATTCATAGACAAGCTGTGTCCTATAGCTGGTATTGTTGGGGAGGAGACAGACTATTCATGGATTCCCCGGTAGGGAAAGTTCTAGCTAGCATCTAGGCCATCACAGGTACAGAAGAGGAAATTTGATAACGGCATTTAAGGCACAAGCCTTTTTATAAAAATCTGGATTCTTGGATCCAATCTTATGTGTGTATGTGTGTATGCATATATTTGGATTCAGTCCATATTTCCTGTAAACACTGACATCAAGAACCTACAAGAGGGTGGGCCACAGTGGCTCAGCAGGCAGAGTTCTCATCTATGATGCTGGAGACCCGGGTTTGCTTCCCCGTACTTGCCCATGCAAAAAAAAAAAAAGAACCTATAAGAAACAATAAGACCTACCAAAAAGGGTGTCACTAAATTCTTCCTTTGCAAACTAGTGAAATGAATTCCACTAACTTGGAAATTAATTATGACAGAATAACATCTTTAAGATCATTTCCTATATACTCAGGAGTATGACAACAATTATCAAAGAGATGAATATATTAATTGACAAAAGACACAAATATTTGGACACACACACACACATATATATATACACTCATCCACAACCATCCTGCCCATATGCAGCTCTCAAATTAAGTGGCTGATATTCAGTGGGCCCTCAAATCATAAATTATTTACTGGTCTTGGGACTGTTGCTTTTAGAACGTGAGTATGATTTCTTTTCACCACATAAGAGAAAAATTATGAGAATTAATGAGAATATTTATTTTATAGGGGGTTTTGAAAAGTTTGGGTGAAATCATAAAGCCACAAAACAGTTGATTAAAACATAATAGTAATAAAAGAAACTACAACAATAACTAACATTTAATGAACACAATATTACTGAGATACTACTGTACTGAAAACTTTTCATACGTTATTTAATTTAATTCTTCAAAACAAAGACAGTGTGAAGATATTATTACTATTCCCTTTATATAGACAACAAAACTGACTACAAAACTATGAAGCAATTTTCTCAAGGTACCAGCCAGCAAATGGGAGAACTGGGAAATGAGTCCACATGGGTTGATTCAAGAACCTATTGACTATGGAGGCTGGAAACTATCCATAAAAAGTTAGTCAGGGGGCCGTGTTCTATCTTTATTTCTCTCTCGCTCTTCCTCCTATCAACCAAAGAAATTGTCAGCGTTCTGCAGGTACAGAAGGGAAATTTCCTTCTGTCACTTCAAAATAAAAACAATGGGAAATCTGATACAGGAAGTTAATTACAATAAATTAAATGCCAGCTGAGCAAAAACTCATTCTTGCACCAAGATTCACACTGCTTTCTGCCCTATTTTTCCCTCACCACACACCTCAATTTTTATAAAAGAAAAATTTAAATAGCTGATACTATATTTTTCCAGGAAATTTAAGGACTAAGGATCAGTATACATGTTCTGAGCACTCCAAGTCCGAAAGTAAGATTCCCATTTGGTTTCTAGGATCAGTTCAGCTCCACTTTAACTTCACCAGTAATTACTGGGCAGAGGGCCAAAGAGTAAGGTCTCTTCGGGAAAAATTCCTAACAATTATGCAACTTGACACACCTTAACATATAACACTATAGATTTTCAAAGGTTTAAACATGACTCACCTCTCCCAGGACATCCATGGAGATATTTTCCATAATCATAGGGATTTCTGGCTTAGCTTAAAGGCAAATTAAGCACAGTTAGTGGCACAGACCATCATCCTATCTGCCCACCAGTTTGTGTGTCTGTCTGAGAGACTCATCATCCATCAAATATCTATTAAACACCCACTGTGTGCAAGGCAGTATTCAAGATGACTAGGAAGCAAAGTGAAAAAAAAACATATTACTGTTCTCAAGAAATTTCCATTTTCATAGAAAAAGGTATAATTTTTAGGCCGGACAAAAAAACCCCACTGGATTCTTGTTTGGTTGTTTGGTGCAGGGAAAATATCTGGGAATATTGCAATGATTTTGTTGACCTCCTGCTGGATTAAATACCTCTATCTCTCCACTGTCAGCACCTAACAGTGCCGAGCACAAAGCAGACATTCAAATGATGTTGAATTGAAGTGGCAAGTAGATTCTAGTTAAATTCTTGAGTTTGGAAAAGTCTTCTATGAAGCAGAGAAAAAATATTAATCCCACCTGTAATCGATGCTGTCAGTGTCTCATCCCCTCAGTGTTACCTCTATAGACTCAAGGCCTCTTGCTGTGCAAACTTAGGATCCTCTGCCTAAGGTTTGTTTGTGGAGATAGAGGTGGTCATGAGAGCTCACCACCCAGCCTTCCACTAGGGCAAACTGGAAGTCTCAGAGAGCTAATGGTAATAATACATGAGGAGTTGGGGGGTAAATATCTCAGCTTCCTTGTCCTTCATTTGGGGTGACTTTGCTGTGTGTTCTATATTGTCTTCCAGAGTTCTCCACAGGAATTGAGCTCTAAGCCCTTGGAGGTAACTGGTTTGATCATGCAAATTTTATTATCTTTCTTCTCTTCTTTGTCTCATTTCTTTATTCCTCTTCTGGTATTCTTCACGATTACCTCCCAAATAAATAAACTAAAATTTTTTTCTTGGTGTTTTCCAAGCCAAAATGATCCTCAAAAGTTAATGAAAGGAGGGATATTACTGTTTTCCTATTAGCAGACAAATACCAGGGGATTGAAGGAGCTGAAAGAAAGAACAATTACTAAAAGCTGCAAGGGTAATAAAGGCAAGTTTTCTCTGTGGCTCAGGACAGTCAGGTTTAGAGTTTAGGAGTCAGGGAGAACACTTGTGATGGCCGGATGACTTCCTGCCAAGGAAAGCAATTTTAAATGAGATACCAGTAAGGGTGATAGAGAAAACAGGAAAAGAGCTGGGGTGACCTGTGGTCCCTGTGTTAGAGAATGGATAGCTGTTCAGGAAGAAGTAAGCCCGGTTTAGGGCTGTACAACGGGTCTGTGATACATTTGGGTATTTATTTCAAGATTTTCATGTTTAATTTTTGTCTTATGCCATATGGAAAATCACCAAGAGATGTACATTGGGTTCTAGATAAGATATGAATTGTACCACTGTGGCAGGGCCACAATAATACTTACTCAAATAACACCCACAAATAGGGTAAAGACCAGATAAGACTGTCTAAGCAAAACCTAACTGGCCTGTTTGCTAAAGGTGAAAGCCAAGAAACCTGGAAAATCTAATCCTTTGAACAAGCAGGCAGAGTCTAATATTTTTGAGCATCTACTGAAGGAGGCTCAAAAAAGAAGCAAAGAGAAATGGAGAGACAAAGAGATGCAAAGCCAGACAGGATGATAAGAATGAGCCATCTCAAGAGGGTAAAGCATGCAAGACTGAGAGGAAGGTATTTTAAAATCAGCAGAAAGATACAGGACATGGTTTAATCGCTGACAAGGACATTAGATCAAAGTATGGACTGATAAACCTTGGCCAAGTGAGACACAGCTTGCCTAACTTAGAATTGATTATTCTTTTCCCATCCTGGATGGCTGCCTTCATTAGTTTGCCAGTGCCCAAGCCAGACAGAGCACTTCCACATTTGTGCTGACAGGATCACCCTAGTAAGTGAACAAATGGTGGTATCGATGACACATAAATGATAAAAGACATGAACAGTCCAACTCTTCACAGGACATTATTAAAGGCTCCATAAAGAGCCTGATCATCAGGGGTGATTATTGCACAGCCCATAGCCTGAGGAGAGATGGGGGAGAGAGGGAGGGAATGAAAGAGAGAGGGAGGAAAGGAGAAAGACCCAGACCCAGAGCAAGAGAGATATGAGAAACTCCCAAACAAGAGAGACTTTATGCTAAACAACTCTTGTCTATGGCCACTCTCATATCTATGAATTACAAGATCTACATTTCTTTCAAAATACTGAATTGCATGACCTCCAATAATAATGTAATAACAGTCTAAGTAAAAAAATGGACTTTTTTTTTGCTTATTATGCATTCAGAGAATTGAGGAAAAATCGAGCAGTCCATGCCCTTAAGTTTTGTGAAGTTATTTTCTCTTTATTTATCTCATTTTCAAAATCAATTAATTGCCCCTCCACATCACAGCTTTTCTCTTTGTCTTCTTTTTAAATAAAATACAGTTCTTGGTCACAACAATCAAAAATATCCAAAGCCCAAGGCTCGTTTATTAATATTTCCTTGCATCAATGAGCAAAGTAGAATTTTCACATCTATTTTCCCCTGTAGACTCTTTGCCTTTTGAGCTAGGCCATGGTGGATGCTACAGCACAGTTCCACAGTCCTGAGAATGCAGGGTTAGAGAGCTGGACATCCTTTTGCTCCTTTGTTGCAGGGGTTAGGCAGGTTCTCACCCCAGCTGGCCTTCATGAGGTAGGGGAGACCTCTGCACAGGCTCGTTGGGGCCTTGTTGATGACCTTCCCCTTCCCACAATGCCTTATCCCCTATTGCTCCAGCAAGCAACTAGACCATTCAACTAGACCTTTGCAGTTGTAATTAAAGAACTATCCAGTATTCTTGGGAAACACTGAAGTTGCAGGTAAGTTAGTGGTCACCATAAAATTGATCAGTCTATGGCTATAAGCGATTTTTACTCTACTATCCTTCTGTAGCCCCTTACCCTTGTCATACCCTCAAGAAGAACAACAAGAATTAAGTTAAACAAAACTCCAGATGTCCCTTGCAAGGGTGCTCTTCAGCCTGACAGCACATCTTTTCTCCAGAGGCGAGCATGGTAGGAGGATGGTACAAAGTACAGAGAATTAAACCCTTACCAAAAACTTTGACTGTAGAGCTCCTTGTCCAGTTTTTGCCTGGCCTGATTATAACATGGCAAGAGAACTTCCGGTCATCGTCATGGATTTGGATTGAAGAAAGATAGAGTCCATAGTTTGCACCTAGCCTGACTCTGTCTTTAAACCACGTGGAATTGCTGATGGTGTGATTTTGGGCGATAAGTGTTTCCTGAGTTCCATTATCCTCCTGGCGAGAACAACAGTTATCAGTTATTGAGTACTCAACTCTGCCAGTTTTACAAGCATTAATTAATTTATTTCTTACCAAATAAAGATGATGAGGGAAGAATTGACATTAGAGATAATTAGTACCTTACTACAGAAAATATCATTACATTAGATTTTCAATTTTAAAACTATTGTCATCCTCTCTTAACACAGATAGAAACTGGCTGCTCATCTCCATTTAGGAAGTTTTGAAATTCTAATGCTACAATATGCTGAAGAGGCTGTGTCAGTTTCCCTTAATAAATCTTCACTAAACTGCATGAATTCAGCTGCTCTCTCTTCCCAGCATCCATTTAGAAAAGGTCTCTTTTTAGCTTCTTTAGAGCCAAAGCTAGGAGGTAAAGGGGGTATAAATTATCAAAATTGAAGGAGGCACCTGGATCTTGCAAGTACAGGGTCAGCATCTGAGAGTGAGTGCCTCCATCAATTTTGTGCCCTCTACACCGCCTTGCCTCCCTATCTCACCCTATTCAACGTCACGGTTCTTCTGTGTTTGTGCTTCTTTCAAAGAAGACACACAAGGAGTCGGCTGTAAAGGTTAATATTTTTGGAGATGAGACACATTCAGGGTAGAAAAAAATGGAAACCGTGTGAGCTACAGAATTCAAGTGTGGGCTGGGAGAAGAAACAGAATGAAGAAATGGAGGCAGATTTCTAAAACAAGTTTATGTAGATATTTCTAGAATATACTTAGCAGATACTCTTATGTAAGACCGAATTCCTTACCTAAATATAGCTAGAACTTGTATTAGCTTTACATGCAGGAAGTACTGTAATTACTCCTTGTAAAGAATCAATGTACACACATTTATATCTGCACAAAGAAGCACCTAATAGTCTGTACTGTCTTTATAAAGAAGAAAGGTTTTGGAAAATTAAAGGCAGGAATATTGTATTCCTTAGGCCAAAAGGGGCCCTTAGTATTGAGTGGTGTTATGGGTTATATTATGGCCCTCAAAATAAAAGTGAAGTCTCACTCTCTTCTACCACAGCATGTGGCTTTATTTGGAAACAGTGTTGTTACAGATGGAATTTGGCAAGTTAAAATAAGGTCCTACTGGAGCAGGATGTGCCTTTATCCAATATGACTACTGTCCCTACCAGAAGAGGAAATATGCAATTTATGGGGAAGATGGCAGAGTAGTGAGTTCCAGGACTCAGACTTCCCCCTAAAACAACTAGTAAACAGGAAGGAACTGTCTGAAACAACTATTTTGAAACTCAAGAGGACAGAAGAACACTGTACAACATCCAGGGGAGAATGAGAGGAAGAAGCAGATAAATTATGGTAAAGAACTATAAATTGCTCTTTCTGCCTGGCTGCTACTGTCACCCATCTTCCACTTTCACACCAGACCACTGCAGAGTCCAGTCCCTGTCTAGATGCAGAATGGGACATAAAAATCTTCTTCCCAAGAACAGGGGTGGGTCCTGCCGAGTGTGGATCACAAGTTTGCTTAGTGAATGTTGACTCTGTGTCCTGGCTCTGAGGGCAGCTAATATTTTAACCTCATCTGACAAAGGCAGCAGCAGCCATTGTTTCAACTCTCACCAGACAGGGGCGAAGCAGAGGAGATTTAAAGAAATAGCACTTCCTCAGGGGTCCAGGGGACAGTTAGCTGAAGGACTCCATTTGCTGGGCAGAAAGCCCAGCTTCAGGGAGCCATCAGAAAAGCTTTTGAAGCCTTTCCTTATCCCCATCCCCAGGGGACTTTGAAGCCAGTCTGTGCCCCCTTCATGGGTCCCGGCCCTGTATTGGCTGGTGTGCTGGTTCAAAAGGATGTAGGTC
>PVIY010039891.1:0-22777 GCA_004026745.1 Myrmecophaga tridactyla
CAAGAGAGATGAGAGGACTACCTTGAATCCTAGAGTTTAGAAAGTCCTTTGGAAAAGAGAATAGCTTCTTAGGAAACTTGGACAACCGTGGCCTGGTGACAGGTATAATTGTGATGATGTAGAAAAAGGAGATTATTGAAACAAAATCTATCATATAGATTATCAATGATTAAAAATATCAAAATAAACTTTTAGAAGTCCTTTATAACCTGGAAAAAAATACATCTCAGAAAGTACACTATAATTCTGAGAGCTACAAACATTTGAAAGCAGAAAGTATCTGCAGTATACAACTTAAAATGTCATCATCTATATGTTCATAAATATGTTGCTAGGTCATATGTCAATATAAGTTCTACAGGAAGAAGCATGTGATGTTTTATTTGAAATTGTAAATAAGGGCATGCATCCTGTTGATAAAATAAATAAATAAATAAATCTTGAGGTCATGTTAATTCTCATTGTTCAGTCCCCTTAGTTTTCATACTTGCCATTCACTGTTGTTGGTATACCACTACTCATCATATGGGGGCTTAGAAACTAGAGCATAATAGCTATTAAAATGATGTATAAAAATAGAGCAAATCAATTCTAAATGAAGATATCACTCTGCATAAAGATTAAAATTTTGAACATACATTTTACTCTTAAAACTATTCTCAAAGAAGTTTTGGGGGAAGGGCGTTATGGTCTTATTCATTCTTTGTTTCCTTTTTGGTTCTGAATTCTCCTGGGTAGGAGAGTTTGCTGGAGAGTTTAATTCCACACATGTGAGTTAATTCTGTACCTCTTTTCCTCAGTCATTTTTCTGTAAATTTCCCAGGACTTCTAAGACCAGAGGCAAATTTTATGTTGTATATATGTTAATACAATTAAAGAGAAAAGAAATGCAAAAAAAAAAAATTCTCAACCAACAGGTGTTAAGTGGTGACTCAAGGCAATTATCTAAGATGTGTTTTCTCCCAAATCTTTTTTTTTTTAAACCCTGCCCAAAGCTGAAATTTTTCATTGACTATAAGATTTCTGAATAATAAGGATTTGGAATGTCCCTGTTTCAAATGTTGAAGAAATTTCACAACCATAACTTAGTGGGGTTTTGGTGACAAAAACAGTCAGTGTAAAGCAGTGTTACTCTTCATCTACCGAACAAAATGGATTATAGGTTGCATTACCTAGGCCTGCTTTCATGGTCTCATAGAGTTTATTTTCCTATCATATGTGCTCTTCCATTATTCAGTCATTTATCATAGTCATGGTTTGATAGAAAATTTGAAGTTACAGGTTCAATTCACTTTTTCCCACATATTTTTAAGCATCTTTGGAAAAGTTCCTACCATTGCTATGGGAAGCGATTGAGCCTTAGTTTCATCATTTCTCATACAAAATCAGAAATAACTATCACTCTGACCTTCCTTTGTAGAGCTTGCATATACTGCATCTTGTAAAGCATGCAATATCTCTTCCCATTTATTTGGGAAATTATTTTAGTTTGGCAACTATTTTTTCAATGATTTGTCTTCAACTGTCTCAGTCTGCCAGAACTGCTGCAAGTACCACATCATGGGAACAAACCAGAGATGAGAATTTGTCTCTGGTTTGGGAAGCTAGAAGTCTGTAATCAAGGCATCAGCAAGGTCATACTTTCTCCCTGAAGTGTGTAGAGTTCTGGTGCTGGCTTGCTGCAATCCTTGGGGTTCCTTGTCTCACGTCTCTGCTCTCCTTCTCATGACGATGTCCTTGGTTTCTTCCATGTGTCTGTTCTTCTACTGGGTTCCATCCCACTTCAGCCTATCAATGGCTCTTGTGACTTCTGAAATCTCTATAAAATAAAGTCTCCAGTGATATGATTAAGACCTACCCTAACTCAGTTGGGTCATAACTAAATAGGAATCTAGAAGATCCTATTCACAGATGAGTCCTGAACTGATAAAACATCTCCAATGAGTGCCACATACAAATGGTTCACACTCATAGGAATGCTGATGAAGACTGAGAACATGCCTGTATATGGCGTACAAAATCCAATCTACCACATCAACTTTCCAATTTACCCTGGATATTTTTCCACCTTGGCTCCTGAAAATATTCATGGGGAAATCCTACCATTTCCTCTGCCTTGTTTTCCTACATTTTCCACTCAACACATGGGAACAAAAAAGTTATACTCGATCATGAATATATACTAACATAACATGATCTTTCACCATCATTCATTCCCATAAAATGTTATCAATATGGAAATTTCTGACTACATACTGTCAATCCATCTTCACTTTTAGAGATTCTCTTTTGAAAGAATATTGCTCTAAAATTTATCATTTTACCATTAAGCTACATCCATCTACATCCATTCCCTAGACCCTTATCCACAGCTCTGACCTAACCTGTGATCTATGGGAGAACTGGATTTGCAGTCAGCATTCCTGGCTTGAGTTTTGGTTCTACTCTTTCAAGGCTTTATTTAAAAACCCCTAAAATTTCCCAACTTCGTTCATTATCAGAGTCATCTGGAAAGCTTTTAATCTACTAAAGCAGAATCTTGGAGGTTAGGCGGGGAGTGAAGACAGGAATCTTTTTTCTTTGAGAGCTCTCCTAGGTGATGCAAAGACTTAGGTTTCTGACATACTTGCCATGATTTGTCCGTTACTTTCCTCATTTGTGAAATGCAGACTATTCTATAGTAATATTGTGAAGGTAAAACAAGGTAATGTATAGGAAAGGACTATATAAATGGGAAAGCTCAATACAGGATACTACCAATCAATATTTTGTGGGGTTTAGAGCAAAATAAGTTGTGTCAATCATTTCCACAGTAACCATCACACAAAGAGAATTAGAAATAAGCACAATACTGATAACTTCTAAAATGCTCACAGTACAAAAGAACAAAAAAAAAAAAACCAAACACAACTTTAAAAACACATAAAAGAAAAAGAAAAAACACAAAGGGGATTTAAAACCAAAAGAGAAAATGTTTTTACTATGCTTTAAAACATATCTAAAAACAAATTTCACCCTGACTTCTTGAATTTCATTAAGACTTCATTGTGGGAATCCTTTTCTGAAAGTCCCAGTCTTGCAGGAAATATATAGAAACATTGGAATACTTTGAAGTTAAGCTAAAGAGAAAAACTCTTGTGCAAATATTGGTCTCTGTCCTTCCTATACTTAAACTGTTTCCTGGAACTATAGTAGTTGAGATGTTAAGGGGGGGCTCTATAATTTGCGGGGACAATTCAGTCCCCATTTTAAGCATTTTATGTTCCAGAGGAATAAATGGTACTCTAACAGCTTGGAAAAATTACTGTAGGAAATGACTGTGGCCCTTGAGAGTATCTGATTAATTATAATTTCCAGGATAAAACATCCACCTACAACTTTAACATTCCCAGAGGGTTTAATTCACTTTAGCTAATGTAGGTAGAGGGGCTTGTAGAAAGAGACCATTACTCTAAAGTTACTATAAAAATAATTTCCTGGAGACATGGGCTTTATGCTTGATCCATCATAGATGTTTAATTTTCTTCTTTCATCAAAATACAGAAATTTCACGTTTACTTTTTCACTCTTGGGGAAAAATGGCCTCATCTTGCAACATAAATTCATAACCTACAATCAAGAGTTCAAGCTCATTAATTTAACAAATTTTGCAAAGCTCCTATTTCTGTCTGGCCTCCTGGACTTCTTTGCTGCAAAACACTCTTCCCCCCATATGGAGCTACTACTCTTGTTTCTACATGCACCAACTTGTTCCAGGTCATGCTCATTTCTCATCATGGAAATCTCTCTCCACCTTATTCTTTGAACTAACTTCTACTTCAACTTCAAAACTCAACTCAAACATAGTACCCCCTGGAAAGCTTACTGGCTTTTAGCCTGACTCAGCTGCCCCTACTCTGGAATTCCCTACAATCCTAGGCATCCTTCTGTCCACTCACAACATAAATAGGCAAAAATATTTCCTCATTTCTCACACATGCTGGATGCTAAGGTCCTTTAGGGAAAGGACTGTACCCAATTTGACTTTATATTCACATTACTAAGCTCAGAGTCTGGTATTTATTAGGCCTTCTGCAGATGTTTTTTGGTTGAATAAATGGATAAATGAGAAAGATATGATCTGAAGATGTGTATATAAAACTCAGAATCAATTATGACACCTGCAATTACTGCTATAACTGCAAATTTTCTAATTTTTGTGTAACCAGATTTCTTTTAGGTGGAAGAAGTTGGCCTTCACTTCTCTGGTAGGTTATACAGTAAGTCATCTTAGATGTACCTTGTTCTTTGAATCGCCATTTGACTCATCCTTTTATGTTAAGCAAATGTAAGTCAAGATCATCTGCCCAGGGAAAAAGGCAGAAGGGCCCACTCCTCTTTGTTATGCAAAAGTCCAAGAAGAGGCTGATTTGCAGTAAAGATTTCTGGGCTTTGGGATAACTTCCAAGTGCTTCTGATCAAGGTAGGGAAGGACAAGTCACTAAAATAAACCTTGGGGATTTAAAGGTTCTAGAATTGTTGGGTGGACTCAGAGAGCATATAGAGAGGAGAGCAACAGGGATCCTGGATCTAGAGCTAGCAGTTGCTAGAATTGTCTCAGAACAGCCTTAGGGCAGACCTGTACCCTGGCCAAGTGGCTATGTAAGAACTATAGGAAGTGGTCACTAAAAGCTGTAACAAGTAGGGGCACATAGACCTTCTGGCATGGAACTTCTTGATGGAAAGCTGGTGGACCATCGTTGAGCTATGACTGGAGCATGTCCTCATGCCAGCATCAATGAGACAATAACAAAACAGAGTAGTCATGGTCCATGCCCTTACTCCCACTTTCCTTCCTGTGCCACAGGCTGTGAAGTTACAACATTTTCCATTGCTATTTCCCACTGTAGAAGTTGCTTACTTCCCAATCCTTCTCAGATAACAGTGGCTGTGTGGCTCAGCTCTGACCCAAGCATTAACTATATGAAGTTATCTCCCAAGTGAACTTCTGGTTAAGCCTTCACTTTCTTTATAATATGGAGAAAGACATATCTGGCACTTCCCTCCCTTCTCCTTCCAGCCTTGAATACCAACTGTGTGCTTGAGATTTAGCAAGCATCTCATACTCAAGAGGAAACAAGTTATGGTTGTTTGAAGCCATATGTTCCCCAGAAAAACATGTTCTTAAATTTACTCCATTCCTGTGAGTGTGAACCCATTGTAAGTAGAAACTTTTGGTGAGGTTAGTCCAATCAGGATGGGTCTTAACCCTACTACTGGAGTTCTTTGTAAGCAAGTGAAAGAGAGAGAAAAAGCCACAGGAAATGAGAGACTGATATTGACAGAACGTGGAAGAGAAGGGAGAAGCCAGGAGACACTGATGTGTGCCCTGCCGTGTGACTGAGGAGCCGAGGATTTCCAATGGTCAGCTCCAGGACACCAAGTCTTCAGGAAGAAAGTTTTGCCTTGTTGCCTTGATTTGGACTTTGGTTTAGCCACAAAATCATGGGCAAATACATTCCCACTGCTTAACAAGCCTTGCTTCATGGTGTTTGCTAGACAACCTAGGAAACTAAAACCCAAGCATTGTGGTCTGGATGGCAAAGCAAAAAGAGCGTATGACATGGATAACTTCTTGGAGCTGCTGTTTCAGCAAACTTCTTGTCACTTACGGAAAATAAAATCCTATTATTTTAAACTACTGGTAAATTATCTGTTATATGCAGTGAAGCATTCTTAACTGTCACACCCCCAGTCACACTCATCAGACATTGGTAACTACAGAGATACCTGGGCATATGGGGGAGGTACTTTTAGCAGGACACCTGGTGGATGGTCACTGGGCACAGACAGTGGTCTCAAGCCTTACACTCTAGGATGCTGTGGGGATAATGTTTTCAGCCCAACAAAGGCACTCCTGGTATAAGTATGTTTCCTTTTAAAGTTCAGGTTTGAAGAGCAAACCCCTGTTCAAAGAGGCAGGCATGGATCACGTTAATGATCAAATGGGACGGATTCTTCTACCTCTTTCTCTGGATCTCAGTGTGAACATTAAATGTGAATGAAATATTTAACACCACACAGTGGGAGAAAAAATGTAAATGTTATATGGAAAGAAGAAGTAAATGGAATAAAAACCGTGTCCTAACAATAAGAAGTGAAATATTTAAGTCAAATGCAGACCAAATTAACAAACGTGGTTACCACTTGATTCTGTAAGTGGACTTGGAAGGAAGTAAGGACCACTGTTCGTTTTGTACATTTCTGTATTCTTTGAATTTTTACTACAAAATGTATTGATTTGATAAGAAAAAATATTCTAATAAATGTCCCCATGTTTAAGATATTTATCAATTCTAATAAATGTCCCCATATTTAAGATATCTATCAAATGTTTACTATGCATTTTCCCATTTGCTCTTCACCTTTATGAGGTGATAAGTTTTACTGATAAAGAAACTGAAATCTAAAGATATTAAATAATTTTACGATATCACACAGAAAATGATTGGAATACCTATGACTCAGATATTTCTCAGTCTGAATCCAAAGTCCATTTTCTAACCACTGTGCTATAGAACCTCTCGCAGGTATTTCTGGATAGGCAGGCATGCTTAATTCTGTTTATCAAGCAAGAGAGACTTTTTGAATGATTCGTTTGCTAGACTATTTTTAAGGAAAATGTCTTTCACTGGCTTTTGTTTTCCCTAGAGTATCTTTAGGAAGAATGATTCTACCTTGTCTTAATGTCTAATTGTGGATTTATTTACTTACTGTTCACACTTGTGAAGACCATCTAGGGCTGGTGTGTGTTTGCAGTCCTCTCCTGGTAACTGTGGAGAAGAGGTTTAAACACCTCAGGGCAATAAATAAGACATTCAGAAGGAGTTTAATGGCACAAAGAACTGTGTGGCTGATTAGGTTGAATGTCTAACAAGAAAACAAGTTTAAATGTAGGAAAAAATTAATTCATCAAACACAGTTTTCCTGACTATATAAAATATCCGCAGGAGAAACCAAAACTCCAGACTGCGTTTAATGACAAAGGAAATGGATGCTTATTTGATTGAAAGGCTTACGTGAAGTTTTGCCCACTAAAAGTCAGAAGGACTGTCTGGAATATTTCATAAGACTTGAGATTCTGCACTTGTTTATTTATAGCTCTTAGGGCCTATATAAGGACTTGACCCTGGGTTATCCAAACTAAATCTTGAATAAACTTCTATTAACATTATCTTATTTTTTAAAAATGATGATTTTAAGGAAATATGAAATTATAATCTATAACCATGAAGTATTAGAACATTAATCAACTCTAAGTGGGTGAGATGTTTGAATTTTTGATGTTTGAATTCTCTGCTCATTGAATAAACCAGTAATGGGCATTTAGCATTATTTTTATTATATATATATTTTTTATTATGTAAAAATAGATATACACATATATTTGTATTTCAAAGACGAAAGAAAAAGAAATGTTATAGACATATAAGACTTTATACGTTGTCATGCCAAGACTCAGGTTTAATTAAAAGTTTTTTCTTATAAAGCTATATTACTCCCAGATTTTTGCCTCAAGCTGCAGGCTTGCATACCCAGGTCCTCAATTCAGCATCTCTAGCTATCATTTTGTTGTTGATTTCTAGATTCATTGCACTGTGACCTTAGAACTTGTTCTATATGATTTTAATCCTTTAAAAATTATTGAGCCTTGTTTATGGACTAGTATGTGTTTTTTTTAATAAATGTGCTTGAAAAAAGTGTATTCTACTATATTCTGTAGTTGTTAGGTGAGGTTGGTCAAATTTATAAGGACCTTGTTTAAATCTTCTGTAACTTCCATGACATTTTTTCTGCTAGCTCTATAAATTACTTAGGTACTTTAAAATCTAATACAATGGTGAATTTGTTTCTATTAATCTTTGTTTCATATTTCATACTGTGTTATTAGATTACTATTATAACTTGCTGAAGAATTGAATATTTTACCACTATAAAGTGACCCACTATCGTTAATTATGCTTTCTGCCTATCTTATGTGACAATAAGTCTTTCGTCTGACCGGCCTTCTCTTAGAAACTGTGCGGTATACATTTTCCTCATCCTTTTACTGTTAGCCTCTTTGTAGATCTAAGTTTAACATGTATCACTTGTAAACGTGATTAAATGTAATTTATTTTGTTATCCTGATTCTTTGTCTTTGAATTGGAAAATTTGCTCAATTTGCATTTATTTACTGACATTTCAGATTAAATTGCTGTCATATTTTGTGTTCTTTATCTCAACTAGTACATATTTCACATATTATTCTTTCTTGTTTACTTTTGGTTAGTTTTCATGATTTTTGTCACTTTTTAATATTCTTTTTCTCCAGTAATTGATAGTTTCATTTTCTTCTAGGGGGAGTACCCTAGAAACTACAAGGCACATACTCACTGAAATTAATCAATAGATTTATCCTTTTTCCAGGGAACTTGGAACACATTAACTCCACTTGCTCTTCTCCTTGTTTAAATAATGTTTTTGTATATTTTAGTTTCCTGTTTGTTTTATAAAAACCCACAAGGTATTATTGTTTTAAGCATTCAGTACTCATTCAGATTTACCCACATATTTCTTACTTTCTTTGTTGTTACTCATTTTGTTTTGCTTCTCTTCATATCCATCTGAGACCTCGTTCTTTCAGCGTGAACTGCATGTCCTGAACTTATTTTTGTTGTGGTAACTCTGTTGTTGCCGATTTTTACTCTTTATTAGAGAAGCTGTGGGTTTACAGAACAATCACGGATAAGATTAATTCAGGATTCCGATCACCATCCTATTAATAGTTAACCATCTTGCCTTTGTCACAACTGATGAAAGCACGTTCTTCTAAACATTTTTTATTATGAAATATAACACGTACAAAAAAGCAATAAATTTCAAGGTACATTGTAACAAATAGTTATAGAACAGATTTTAGTCTGGTATGGGTTACTATTCCACAATTTTATGTTTTTCCTTCTAGCTGCTCTAAGACACTGGAGACTAAAAGAAATATCAATATAATGATTCAGCACTGATTCTCATGTATTAAATCCTATCTTCTCTTTTAACTCCTCCTTCTGCTTTGATCCTTCTCCCAATTTTTAGGGGTATTTGGGCTTTGCCCATCCTAACTTTATTTTTCTTTTTTTGTGAAAAATAACATATATACAAAAAAGCAATCAATTTCAAAGCACATTGCAACAATTAGTTGTAGAACAGAGTTCAGAGTTTGGTATGGGTTATAATTCCACAATTTTAGATTTTTACTTCTAGCTGCTCTAAGAAACTGGAGACTAAAACATATCAATATAATGATTCAGCAGTCATATTCATTTGTTAAACCCTATCTTCTCTTTATAACTCTATCATGACCTTTGATATTACTCTCACTCTTTAGGGGTATTTGGGCAATGCCCATTCTAACTTTTTCATGTTGGAAGGAGCTGTCAATAATCTGGGATAGGGAGATGGAACTAGTTGATGTTCTGGAAGGGCTGACCCCCCTGCATTTCAGGACTTACCTAGTCATGAGGACCCATCTGGAGGCTGTAGGTTTCTGGAAAGTTACCCTAGTGCATGGACTCTGTAGAATCTTGTATAATGTGCTAGGTGTTCCTTAGGATTGGCGGGAATGCTTTTGGTTGGGGGTTGGCAAGTTATAATAGGTAGCAATGTCTAACTGAAGCTTGCATAAGAGTGACCTCCAGAATAGCCTCTCGATTCTATTTGAACTTTCTCAGCCACTGATACTTTATTAGTTACACTTCTTTTCCCCCCTTTTGGTCAGGATGGAATTGTTGATCCCACAGTGCCAGGGCCAGGCTCATCCCTGGGGGTCATGTCCAATGTCACCAGGGAGACTTTCACCCCTGGATGTCATGTCTCACATAGCGGGGAGGGCAATGGTTTCATTTGCAGAATTGGGCTAAAAGGTCATTTTCATAATTGTACCATTAACTATAGTACACGGTTTAATTTAGGGTTCACTGTTTGGTAATGCAGTTCTACGGGTTTTTTAAAAAACTTTATTCTCTTACCACATATGCAACAGAACATTTCTTCTTTAACCACATTGAAATAGAGATTTCAGAGTTGTTAATTACATTCACAATGTTGTGCTACCGTCATCACCATTCATTAAAAAAATTTTCCATTGTTCCAAATAGGAACCCCATACATTTTAGCCTTAACTTCCCATTCCCTGTCCCCATCCAGTCTGTGGTAACCTATAATTTTGCTTCTGACTCTGAGTTGGCATACTCTACGTATTTCATGTCAGTGAAATTATCAATATTTATCCATTTGTGTCTGACTGATTTCATTCAACACGATGTCTTCAAGGCTCATCCATATTATCTCATGCATCAGGACTTCATTCCTTTTTGTGGCTGAATAACATTCCATGGTGTTTATATACCACATTTTGTTCATTCATCGGTCGATGGACACTAGTATGAATGCTCGTTTGAATCTGTTGTGGACCCCAGAAAAGCCATGTCCTTTAATTCTCATTCAGTGTTGCTGGGTGGTATCTTTTTATTGTTTCCAAACAAAAACAGGTGGTAGATGTGTCTCTACCCATTCAAGGTAGGGTTGCTTACTGGAGCCTTTTAAGAAGGAACCATTTTGGAAAAGGCTATAGGGCCCACACAGACGTTTGGAGATGAAGAAGGAAAATGCCCCGGGGGAGCTTCATGAAACAAGAAATCAGGAGAGAAAGGTAGCAGACATCACCATGTGTCCTTCTAGCTGAGAGAAACCCTGAACTTCATCGGCCTTTCTTCATCGAGTGAAGGTAACCTCTTGTTGGTGACTTAATTTGGACATTTTTTATGGCCTTAGAACTGCAACTTATAAATTCCCCTTTTTAAAAGTCTTTCTGTTCCTGGTATGTTGCATTTTGGCAGCTTGCAAACTAAAACAGGTGGCTTCTGATTTTTACAATTGTGGACAGTGCCACTATGAACACTGGTGTGCAAGTATCTGTTTGAGTCCCTGCTTTCCATTCTTTTGGGTATATACCTAGTAGTGGGATTGCTGGGTTATAAGATAAGTCTATACTTAACTTTTTGAAGAACTGTCAAACTTCTTCCACAGCTGCTCCACCATTTTATATTACCATCAGCAATGACTGAGTGTTCCTATTTTTATGCATCTCTCCAACACTTGTTCTTTCCATTTTTTTAAACAGCAGCCATTTTCCTAGGTGTGAAATCTTATCTCATTTTGGGTTTGATTTGCATTTCGCTGATGGTTAATGATATTGAGCATCTTTTCATGTGCTTTGTGGCTGTTTGTGTATTTCTTTGGAGATATGTCTATTCAAGCATTTTGCCCATTTTTAAATTTGGTTGTTTGTCTTTTTGTTGTTATAAAATTGAAGTATTTCTTTTTGTATTCTGTATATTAAACTTTTATCAGATATGTGGCTCCCAAATATTTTCTCTCATTGTGTATGTTGTCGTTTTAATTTCACGATAAAGTTCCTTGACTTTAATTTTGATGAAGTCCCATTTACCTATTAATTCTTTTGTTGCCTGTGGTTTGGGTGTAAAGTCTAAGAAACCATTGCCTAACACAATGTCCTGAAGATGCATCCAGATGTTTTCTTATAAAAGTTTCATAGTTCTGGGTCTTATATTAAGGTCTTTGATGATTTTGAATTGAGTGTCATATAAGGTATGAGGTAGAGGTCCTCTTCCTTTTTTTTGCAAATAGAGATCCATTTTTCCCAGCACCATTGTTTTGAAGAGATTATTCTTTCCCGATTGAGTGGTCTGCCCCCTTGTCAAAAATCCATTGGCCATAAATGAGAAAGTTTATTTCTGAGCTATTAATTCTATTCCATTGGCCTATATATCTGTCCTTGTGCCAGTACCATGCTGTTTTGATTACTCTGGCTGTCATAAATTTATGATCAGGAAGTGTGAGACCTCCAACTTTGGTCTTCTTTTTCAAGATAGTTTTGGCTATTTGTGGCCATTACCCTTCCAAATCAATTTGATGACTGGCTTCCATTTCTGCAAAGAAGAGTGTTGGAATTATGACTGGGATTATGTTGAATCTATGAAACACTTTGGGCGAAATTGGCATCTTAAAAATATTTAGCCTTGTAATCCACGAACACAAAATTTCCTTCCATTTACTTAGGTAGGACTGCTTTGATTTCTTTCAGCAATGTTTAGTTGTTTTCAATAAACAAGTACTTTATATCCTGGATTAGATTGTTCCTAATATTAGATTCTTTTAGTTGCTATTGTAAATGGGATTTTCTCTTGATTTGTACATCTGATTGTTCACTGCTTGTGTATAGAAACACTTCTGATTTTTGCGTGTTGATCTTGTACCCCACTACTTTGCTGAGTTCATTTATTATCTCTAGGAGCTTTGCTGTGGATTTTGCTGGATTTTCTGTATAGGGATCTTGTCATCTGCAAATAGGAGAAGATTTATTTCTTCCTTTCCAATTTGGATGCCTCTTATTTCTCTCTCTAGCCTAAGTGCTCTGGCTAGAACTTCTAGGACAATGTTGAATAACAGTGGTGACAGTAGACATCCTTGACTTGGTCCTGATCTTAGGGGGAAAGCTTTCAGTCTTTCCCCAATAAGTAGGATGTTAGCTGTGCACTTTTCACATATCCCCTTTATAATGCTGAGGAGGTTTCCTACTATAACTAGTTTTCTAAGTGTTTTTATTAAGAAAGGAGCTGTATTTTGTCAAATTCCTTTTCTGTATCAATTGAGATGATCATTGGTTTTTACCTTCATTCTATTTATGTGATTATTGCATTAATTGATTTTCTTCTGTTGAACCACCATTGCATACCAGGGATAAATCCCACTAATTCTTTTAATGTTCTGTTGATTCAGTTTGCTGGTATTTTGTTGAGGATTTTTGCATCTGTATTCATGAGACATTGGTTTGTAATTTTCTTTTCTTGTGGTATCTTTATTTGGCGTTGGCAAGAGGGTGATGTTAGCCTCATATAATGAATTAGGGACTGTTCACTCCTCTTCAGCTTTTTGGAAGAGTTTGAGCAAATTGGACTTAAATGCTCTTGGATTGTTTGGTAAAATCCTTCTGTGAAGCCATATGGCCCTGAACTTTTCTTTGTTGTTAGGTTTTTATTTACTGATTCAATCTCATTACTAGTCATTGATTTCTTGAGATCTTCCATTTCTCCGTGAGTCAGTGCATGCTGTTTGTGTGTTTCTCAGAATTTTTCCATTTTATCTAGGTTGCCTAATTTATTAGCACACAATTTCCTCCGACTCCTCTTATAGTCCTTTTTATTTTGGCGGAATCAGTGGTAATATCCCCCTTTTCATTTCTGATTTTCATTATTTATTCTTTTTTTCTTTGTCAGTCTAGCTACACATTTGTCAATTTTACTGATCTCTTCAAAAAAAAAAAACATCTTTTGATTTTGTTGATTCTCTGTATTTTTGTTGTTGTTGCTGTTGTTCTCTATTTCACATCTCCACCCTAACCTTTATTTCCTTCTTTCTGCTTACTTTGGATTTAGTTTGCTCTTCTGATTCTAGTCCTTCTAGTTTGGATTTATACTTCTAATTTGAAGTCTTTATTCTTTTATAATGAAAACATTAGTACTATAAATTTGCCTCTCAGTACTGCCTTTCCTGCATCCCATAAATTTGAGCATGTTATAGTTTCATTTTCATTCGTCTCAAAATAGTTCCTAGTTTTCCCTGTGATTTTCTCTTTAACCTATTTGTTGTTTAAGAGTATGTTGCTTACTATGTGATGATATTGTGAATTGCTGAGTGTATGTGTTGGGAATGTTTGTGTTTCTTGTAATTGTTTTTAATTAATAAAAAATTTAAAAAAAGAGTATGTTGCTTACTTTCCACATATTTGAATTTTCCATTTCTCCCTGTTATTGGTTTCTAGCTTCATTCCAAACTTGTCAAAGAAGATACGTTGAATGATTTCAATACTTTTTAATTTAGTGAGACAAATTTTATGGTCTATTCTGGAAAATGATCCATGTACATTTAAGAAGAATGTGTATTCTGTTGCTGTGTCCTGTTGTATATGTGTTCTATGTATGTCTGTTAGGTCTAGTTAGTCCATATGTGTATGTTAGGTCTAGTTTCGTATTTCCTTATTGACCTTCTGACTAGATATTTATCCATTATTGAAAGTGATGTATTAAGGTTTCCTACTATTGATGTAGAACTGTCCATTTCTCCCTTCAAATTTGTCAGTATTTGCTTCATATATTTGGAGTTCCACTGTCAGGTGCATATATATTTATATCTATATAAATATATATTTTTATATATACATTTATATCTGCTTGTTGAATTGAACCCTTCACCCATATATAATGACCTTATTTATGCCTCATAATTTTTTTGGACTTAACGTCAATTTTATTTACTATTATTATAGCTATCCCAGCTCTCTTTTGCTTACTACTAACATGGTCTATTTTTCCATCCTTTCACTTTCAACCTACTTGTATCTTTGAACTTAAGGTGAGTCTCTTGCAGACAGCATATATTTGGGTCAGGCATTTTTTATCCATTCTGAAAATCTCTGCCTTTTGACAGGAAAGTTTAATCCATTTCTATTTAAAGTCACTATTGAAAATGCAGGACTTCCTTTTGCCATTTTGCTATTTATCCTTTGTTAGTCTTATGCTTTTTCTCCTCCCATTAATGCCTACTTTTATATTTATTTGATTTTTTGTGTTATGCTATACTGAGTGCCTTCTCTTTTCTATCTGTGCTCATTTTCCATGTGATCACCATGTGGTTTCATCCATTTTCCTTGTGGTTACCATGAGGTTAAAATTTAACATTCCAAATATATAACAATCATATTTGGTTTGATAACAAGTTGACTTCAATAGCAGACACATAGACTGATCCTATACCCCTCCATGCCCCCACCTCTTTTGTACTTGTTACCACCATCTCTCTAATCTTTGTGTGTTATACATCATAGATTTATCATCACTTTTTATGTATTTGCATTTTAGCACCTGTAGGAAGTAAGAAATGGAGTTATATACCAAACAATACAGTACAATAATACTAGTATTTATAATTACCCAAATGATTACCTTTACCTGAGGTCTTTATTTCTTCATGATACTTTGACCACTGCTTAGTGTCTTTTCCTTTTAGTTTGAAGAACTTCCTTTAGCAATACTTGTAGGGCAGGCCTACTGCCTGTCCATCCTTCCATAGACAAGGAGATGCTACTGAACTCCTTCAGTAGCCAAGATGAGCTCTTGTTTATCTGGGAATGTCTTAAACACTCCTTCATTTTTGAAAGAAAGTCTTGCTGGATACAATATTCTTGGTTGAATGTTATTTTCTTTCCCCACTTTAAGCATTTCAACCCACTGCCTTCTTGCTTATGTGGTTTCTCATGAGAACTTGGCACTCAATCTATCTGGGACTTCCTTGCAAATAACATGTTGCTTTCTCCTGCAGCTTTCAGAACTCTCTCCTTGTCCTTTGCATTCAATAGTATGATCAAAGTATGTCAGGGTATATTTTTCTTCATTTTATCCTATCTGGGCTTCTTGGATGTGTGTCTTCACATCTTTTGCTAAGTTTGGGGAGTTCTCTGTCAATATTTCTTTGAATATTCCTTCTACCCCTTTCTGTCTTTCTTCTCCTTCTGGAACTCCCATAATATCTTTATTGGTACATTTGATTGTGTCCCAGAGGTGTCTTGGGCTCTTTTGCCTTGTAAAATTATTTTTTTCTTTCTTATCCTCCACCTGACTCATTTCAAGTGTCTTGTCTTCAAGTTCACTGATTCATTCCTCTCCCAGCTCCAATCTGTTCTTGAAACCCTCTTGGGAATTTTTCATTTCAGTTATTGTGGTCTTCAGTTCCAGTAGTTCTGTTTGGTCTTTCTTTTTAGAATTTCTATCTCTTTACTAAGACTCTCATATTGTGAATTCATTGCTTTCCTGATATTCTATAGTTCTTTATCTGTATTTTTCTTCATCTCCTTGAAGATTTTTAAGATCATTTTTTAAAAAGTATTGTTCGGTATGTCCACATTCTCATTCTCTTCATTGTTTTTGGTTTCTGTTTTTTATCCTTTTCCTTTGGATGGGCCATCATTTCCTATTTCTTTGCTTGATTTGGACTCTTGTTGTACATGATACATTTTAATGTTTTAAAATGTTACTTTGGGATTTATTCCCTGAGATGTCTGTTTCTTGATTTCGTAACCAGCTGGTGATAAGACGGAGATTTTCTTGAGCTTCGGCCCTCCCATTAGGAAGGGCAATCCAAAGAGAATGCAGTGTGCAGGGTCCCCATCTTTTCTGAGCCTGTCTTGGCCTGGACTTGTGCTTGTTAGTTGTTTAGGAGTTTCCCTGTTTACAGGCATTTGGATGACCCTTTTATTTCCCAGGAGACATATCTCCTTCATCCAGGTGTTTAAAGCAGATAAACCTTTGCCAAGCTGGTCCAGCTGTATAGTTTCTTACACTCCTTTCCTTTACTCATGATGTTTTCACCCACGATGGGCAAATTCTGGGAGAGGGTGCAATCCAGAGGGGAGTTTTCCAAGTCAGTCTTTCCTAACCAAAACATGGCCAGGGACCCATGAAGTGGGCACAGACCAGCTCCAAAGGGGCACAGGAAAGGTGCCAGGATCTTCAGTGTCTCCCCAAAGCTGAGCTTTCTTGACATACCCAGCAAATGCAGCCCTTCAATGAACTCTCTCTCCCAACCCTGAGAAAGTTTATTATCATAAGTCTCCTCCACTACCACAAAGGCCATGATCAACAATCGACCATGCCCACACCTTGTCTTAGGGAAGAGGATGTTTATGACCCTTTCTGTTACTAACAAGCTGGTCAGGGGCTGGACCCCACAGTGGCCTGCTGTGAGAGTGTGGTATGAGTGCAGGTAACCACTGAACTGAGAGATCAATTTACTGTTCTTTACTGTAATTTATTAGCCTCTTCTTCTTGCTCCTCCCTGGATACTGTGCAGTGTTCTACTGGCCTCCAGAGTTGCAAAAGAGTTGTTTCAGTTTCTTCTTGTTTAATACTTTTCTGGTGGAAGGACTGAATCATAGAGCTTCTTACTCCATCTTCCCACAATTCTCACCCCATTGTTATTAGGATGAAATGTCTTTATTTTATATTTTTCTTGAAAAAAATATTTTTCAGGCAACAAAATTCAAGGCTAGGACTTCCGGGAAGATGGCTGAATAGAGTAGCTCATGATCAGCCCCGCTCCACAGAAAAGTTAGAGGAGGGACAGGAGGGGCAACTGAAGTGGTGATTTGGGAGTACAGCTAATCTGGGAAAGCCTTCTGCACCACATGGGGCAGCCCAGGTTGCAGAGGCCGAGGAACTGAGGAGGCAGAAAGTTGGAGCCTAGTGTGGAGGCATGGAGCCATGGAGCCCACAGGAGTGCATAGAAGGGAGCTGGGTGCTAGGAAGTAAGCCAGGCCACATTCCTTGGGTGTGCTACCCTCACCAGTGCAGCCCCATGACCAACTCACCCCACACCCCACGCACCTGAACCTGTCACCTGCTTCCATTCCCCATGCTCCAGGTGACCCCACCCTACCAGCCCCCGGTGCACGTACCTGCGGCACACCCTCACCCTAAGTGCAGCCTAACCCACCTCTCCTACATCCCTCCCGAGCACTGCCTTTCCATCCCTGTTCCCTGCAGGCTGTTGCCAGCGCATAAAGGCTGTGGGCACTGACCTCCATGGGTAGGGCTACCCTTGCAGTCCTAGAGCCATGCATGCACACAGCCCTCAGCCACACTTCCCAGCTCTGAGAAAGTGCCACCTGAGCAGCTGGATCACATATGCCCCCAATCCATGAAGGCATAATGCTGATCTCCTGCCATAGTTCTACACATGCACATGTATGTGCACAAAGGGCCCCGTGCCTTAGACCAGTGCGCACCAGGGTTATGTCCCCCAGACCGGTGCATCCACATGGCTACAACCTCTCTGGCTGCTGGGTGCCCATGTTCACAAGCATCAGTGTAATGTCCCCAACCTGCGCCCATACCTGCCCTGAAACAAATTACCTTACTGAATGCACCGCCCTGTGCCCTGCTCCCTGCTGTACAATCATCCCACAAATACAAGGCCTTAGACTACTGAAAGAAATCAACTCCCAAAGTAAATCAATCAAGATATTTACATGCCACAAAGACAGCAGAAGATCAATAAGAAACTCACAATGCAGACAGATATAGTCCTGCCTAATGACCAAATTAAAACACCAGAGGAGACACAGACATTGGAACAATTAATCAGAGATGTTCATACAACTCTACTTAATAAAATAAGTGGGATAGCAGATGACATAAAGGAGATCAAGAAGACAGTAGAAGAGCACAAAGAGGAATTTGAAAGGATAAATAGAAAAATAATGGATATCCAATATTTTTTTTTATTCAATATTGTGATAGAAGTTCTAGCTAGAGTAATCAGGCAGGACAAAGAAATAAAAGGCATCCAAATTGGAAAGGAAGAAGTAAAACTCTCATTATTTGCAGATGAGATGATACTATACTTGGAAGATCCTGAGAAATCTACAGCAAGGTTACTTGAGCTAATAAATTCAGCAAGGTGGCAGGATATAAAATTAATGTGCAAAAATCAGTAACAGTTCAATACACAAACAATGACCTAGGTGAGGAGTCATGTAAGGAAAAAAATCCATTCAAACTAGCAACTAAAAGAATCATGTACTTAAGAATGAACTTAACTAAGAACATAAAGGACTTGCACACAGAAAACTACATAACATTGCTAAAAGAAATCAAAGGAGATCTGAATAGGTGGAAAGACATTCCCTGCTCATGGATAGAAAGGCTAAATATAGTTAAGACATCAATTCTCCACAAATTGATCTACAGATTCAACACAGTGCCAATCAAAAGTCCAACAACCTACTTTGAAGATTTGGAAAATTCATTTGGAAGAGAAAGAGACTCTGAATAACATCCTCAAAAAGAAGAAAAAAGTGTGAGGATTAATACTCCCTTACTTTAAAATCTATTATAAAGCCACAGTGGTCAAAACATCATGATACTGGCACAAAGATAGAAGAATTGACCAACGGAATCAAATTGAGAGTGCAGAAATAGACCACCAAATCTATGGTAAACTGATTTTTGACAAGGCCCCCAAATCCTCTGAGCTGAGAAAAAACAGTCTTTTCGATAATTGGGCATGGAAGAATTGGATATCAATAGCCAAAAGAATGAAAGAGGACCCCTAACTTATGTCATACACAAAAATTAAATCAACATGGATCAAACACCTAAATATAAGAACTAGCACCATAAAGCTTCTAGAAGAAAATGTAGGGAAACATCTTCAAGACCTAGTAATAGGAGGTAGCTTCTTAAACTTTACACCCAAAGCACAAGCAACAAAAGAAAAAATAGATAAATGGGAACTCCTCAAAATCAAATGCTTCTGCACCTCAAAAGACTTTGTCAAAAAAGGTGAAGAGGCAGCCAACTCAATGGGAGAAAATATTTGGAAATTACATATCAGACAAAGGTTTGATTTCCTGTATATATAAAGAAATCATACAACTCAACAACAAAAGAACAAACAACCCAATTATAAAATGGGCTAAAGATATGAAAGGGCAGTTTTCAGAAAAGCAAACGCAGATGGCTCAAAAGCACATGAAGAGATGTTCATTTTCATTGGCCATAAGGGAAATGCAGATCAAGACTACAATGAGATACCACTTCCCACCTATAAGAATGGCTACTATTAAACAAACAGGAAACAATAAATGCTGGAGAGGATGTGGAGAAACTGGGACACTTATGCACTGCTGGTGGGAATGTAGAATGGTGCAGCCACTATGGAAGACTGTTTGGTGGTTCCTTAGGAAACTAAATATCGAGCTGCCCTATGACCCAGCAATAGCACTACTTGGTATATACCCAGAAGAGCTGAAAGCAATGACATAAACAGACATTTGCCCACTGATGTTCTAAGAGCATTATTCACAATCGCCAAAAGATGGAAACAAACCAAATGCCCATCAACAGATGAGTCGATCAACAAAATGTGGTATATACATACAATGGAATATTATGCAGCAGTAAGACAAAATGATGTCCTGAAGCACATGACAAGACGGATGAGGCTTGAGGACATAAATGCTGAGTGAAATTAGCCAGACACAAAGGACAGATACTGTATGATTCCACTTTATGACCAGCATAAAGGTATAATCAGAGACTTATAATACAGAATACAGGGGACTTACAGATACATAGAAGCTAGAGATGGATGAACCATTAGCTAATGAGGTTGAACTACAGTTTAAGAGAATAGGTAGAAGTGAAGGTGATTCTCTATTGGGTCTAGAAGTAATATTACCATATTGCAGATGAACAAGATTGAAAGGGGTTGTATAGACCTATGTGTCCCACTGACTCATACTAGAAATATGAATGAGTTCTTGCAAGAATTACTTCAAAGATATGAGTCTTGTACAAGGAATGCTTAAGTCCAGGGTACAGGGGGAAAACTGCTATGGCATGCTATGAGCTATGTTCAAAAGGAAACCATCAGCACTACCACAGCAACAGCAGAGGTAAATAATGGGGGAAGGGACAAGAGTTAAGAGGAGTTTTAGATCTCCTATTTGGCGAGGGTATATTTACTGGTTTTCTTTCTCTTAGGAACAATTAAATTATCCAAAATTGAAATTGTTGACGGACTGTGGATTTGGGCCCTATACGTGATGCCTAATGAGTGCAGGTGGCTGAAGGATGCACTGATAGAGAAGTAGATTGGCAAATGATGGTGTATCCTTATGAACAAAGGTAGTGCTACTACAAAAAGTAGCAAAGTCGTGAGGCATGCAATGGTGTAAATGAACATGTGGGACTTTTGGTGAGATAAAATAAGCCAGAAACAAAAGAAAAAGAATGGTATGGTCACCTTTAGAAAATGCTTATAAGAAAACAGGGGCCTAGATTGTAAGTTTTTAAAGCAGATGCATTAAGTCTGGAGTGGTGATTGTTATTTCTGGATTTTGAGAGGCTGCTATATATATATAACCTGATATCTAGAGACAAGAATGAAGCCAAACATGTTGGGGTGAAAGTAATTCAGAACATAGGGAAAAGGTAGACAGTGTCTATATTTTAGAACCACACATACTCTCTGAGACCAATGGAAGAAAGGTTCATTTGGTCTGGAGCTGAAATTTTCTGTAGTGCATAATCTAATTCAACCTATTCGTATGACTCATTTGAACAACTGAAACACAGGGAGCACAGAACAAGAAAGAGGTCCTTTAATCTTGTGTAGATTATTGTAATGCCTGGAAACATCCTAGAGTATATTAAGCAAATAAAAAAAAAGTATTGGCAAAGTCCCCTGAGGGATGGGAGGAAATAATGGAACTATTAAACCTTACCATCAGGGAATCCCCCTGACACTGTACCAAACTTTAGGGACACCCAAATCAATAGGCCATGCACTCAATCATGAGGCTTACTCTTGTGAAGCTTATGTAGGTAGCAGAGAAGCTTAGACTACCTATAGGCATGCCTGAGAGTTACTTCTGGAGGACCTCTTTTGTTGCTCAGATGTGACCTCAGTCTCTTTAAGCCCAACTCTGCAAGTGAAATCATTGCCCTCCCTGCTATATGGGACATGACATCCAGGGGTGAAAGTCTCCCTGGTGACATGAAAGATGACTCCCAGGGATGAATGCAGACTTGACACCATGGAATCAACAATTCCATCCTGAACAAAAGGGTAAAAGAAGTGTAATTAATAAAGTATCAGTGCCAGAGAGAGTTCGAATAGAGTTGAGAGGCTACTCTGTAGGTTGCTTTTATGCAAGCTTCAGTTAGATCTTGCTACCTATCATAACCTGCCAACCCCCAACCAGGACAATTCCAGCCAATCCTCAAGAAAACCTCGGGCAATATATAAGATTCCACAAGGGTCCCACGCACTAGAGTAACTTTCCAGAAACCTACAACCTCCAGATGGGTCCCTGGTCCAGATAAGTCCTGAAACCTAGCCCAGCCTCTCCAGAACATCAGATAGTTTCATCTCTCTACCCCATATTAGTGACAGACTCTTCCAATATGAAAAATTTAGAATTGCCATAGCCCAAACACCCCTAAAGAGAGGGATGGAAAGATGAAAGGTGATGGTAGAGTTATGCAGCGAAGCTAGGATTTAATAAATGAATATGAATGCTGAATCATTAATTTGATATTTCTTTTAGACTCCAGTATTTTAGAGTAGGTAGAAGTAAAAACCTAAAATTGTGAAATTGTTACCCATGTCAAACTCTGAAATATGTTCTACAACTAATTGTGGTGCTGTGCTTTGAAATTTATTGCTTTCTTGTATATATATTATTTCTCACGCAAAAAAAGGAAAAAAAAGTTGATTGTGATGATAAAAAAATAATTAAGCCCTCTAGCCTCCTATATTCTGGAACAGCTAGAAGGAAAAATCTGAGAGGATCATATGGTAGCCCATGACAAACTCTGGGATCTGTCCTGTAACTACTTGTTGCAGAGTGCTTTGAAAACTATTGTTTTCTCATTTCTTTGCTTTGTATATATGTTATACTATACAATAAAAAAAGTTAAAAAAAAAAAGAAAAGCATCAGTTACCATATCAGCAACCAAGTATTATGAAGAAAACAAAAGCACTCTCCCTAAGGAATAATGGTTTTCATTCAGTTGCTATATTACTAAAATTCTATGAACAGAATTTAACATATTTGTT
>PVIY010039892.1:0-22771 GCA_004026745.1 Myrmecophaga tridactyla
TTGAAACTGTAATTAGATCATCTCCCTAAGATGTGATTTAATCAGAGTGGTTGTTAAACTGGATTAGGTAGAGGCATGTCTTCACCCATTTGGGTGGGTCTTGATTAGTTTCTGAAGTCCTATAAAAGAGGAAACATTTTGGAGAATGAGAGATTCAGAGAGAGCAGAGCAGAACGACATAGCCACGAGAAGCAGATACCACCAGCCAGCGACCTTTGGAGATAAAGAAGGAAAATGCCTCCCAGGGTACTTCATGAAACAGGAAGCCAGGAGAGAAAGCTAGCAGATGATTCCGTGTTTGCCATGTGCCTTTCCAGATGAGAGAGAAACCCTGACCATGTTCACCATGTGCCTTTCCAGATGAGAGAGAAACCCTGACTGTGTTTGCCATGCGCCCTTCCACTTGAGAGAGAAACCCTGAACTTCATCGGCCTTATTGAACCAAGGTATCTTTCCCTGGATGCCTTTGATTGGACATTTCTATAAACTTGTTTTAATCGGGACATTTTCTCAGCCTTAGAACTGTAAACTAGCAACGTATTAAATTCCCCTTTTTAAAAGCCATTCTGTTTCTGGTACATTGCATTTTGGCAGCTAGCAAACTAGAGCACTGGGTAATTCTGTTGACCTTGGGTGGGATCATCAACTTATCTGGGGGTTGGCTGGCTATCAGCCAATATAGGTCACAGATTCAGCTAGGGTGACTGAGGCAACACAGCTCTGCTCCATGCATGTTTCATCCTACAGCAGGCCAGGACAGATATACATGTTCTTATGGCAACAAGAGAAACACAAGAGTAAATGGAAATAAACTACATCTTTGGAAATGCACATAGTCCAGAATCAGTGAAAGGGTACTTCAAAGGAACATGAAAAAGGACAATGAATAGAGGGAGGGGTAAAGAATTAGGGCCATATTTGCAATTTTTTTACCAAAGAAAAACTAGATAAGCATAGTCAATTAATTGCTCTAACAAGTATTACTATCTTCTTTTGGGAAGAACTTGAGATTTTATCTGAGGTTAGTGGTAAACTTTGCTGTTATAAACTATGTGGGTCATCTTTTATGCCGTCTGTGAGATGGGAACAAATGATAGATTGTTCTCTTTTTCTTTTCTAACTTGTTTAGGTGGTTTGGAGAGCCAGTTAAATGGCAATAGATTTTGGCACAGGGAAGTCCAAATTTAGCCCAGAGAAACCCAATTTTGGCCCAGTTTAAATCAATTCAGGCCTTCTACTGTTCCTAGGGCCAAGTTCTAAACATTAATAAATCCATTTTAATTCCATTCTTGTAAAAATAACTGCTAAATAGGCAAGTAATTTCATTTGGCTAAGATTATCAGGTTAATAATGTTTAAACCTTATATAATCCACACTCCCTTTTATGAAGAACACAGTGTAATGGTGGTCTCATTGAACTAAATCAGAAGTCCCAGATTTTAGACCAGCTTCTGCCATTTATTAGTTGTGTAAATTATGGGCAAGTTACTAAACCTCTTTAGGCCTCAGTTGACAACTGTATATGAGAGATTGCTAAATTACAATATTCCAAAACATGTGCTGTGAAACACTTTGTTCAAAGGATTAATAGGTTTTACACATTCAAATAAATTTAAGACATGCTGGCTGAAATAAACTTCAAAATGTTTATTTCAGGACTTTTCAGAGACTTTAATAAGTTAATGTACCTTTTGAATCACCAAGAGGAAAATATAATTTGCAACAAACTAATTTTACCAAGATCTTTTTTCTTTTTCTACAAAACATGTTATGTGTACCACTGAATATATTTTGGTAAATGATCTATCATTTCTGCTTTCAAATGGCTTATCACTCAGGGTCCCTGAAAGAAATAGAGGGCAACTTCAAATTGGAAAACTTGAGAAGAGTGTAATAAAATGACTAGTTACAAAGTTCATGGAAAACAACAAAGAGTAATGAAGTACTTTGGGCTAGGACCAACTAGAAGCCATTATCACCTGTAAGTAAGAAGGTAAAGGGAAGTAGCAAAGACCTGACCCAGAGGGGGGTAATTGGATAATTGCTTGATATGGGATGCTTGACAGGGTGGCCTTCATTAGAGGGACACAGCCAACCCATGTTGACCTGACAGGAAAGCAACCAGGGAAATACTACAAATTCATTTTCCACTCATCCTCTGATCTCCTGCTAGTGCTTCTCATTTGTTGAACTCAACCAGAAGCCAGAGGCAAGGAAGCCTTCCTCATAAAGCAGAGGGCAGAATGAGAGTGGAGACTGGATCCAGAGAGACAAATAAAAGTCATTCAAAACCGTAGGCCTCCATAAAGTGCAACTAGATGTGAATGATTAAATTAAATGATGTCCTCAGGACTCAGTCCCTTTTTCTGTTTCTCCACTACTTTTCTTTGCTGGCTAAGTTAGGCTCTTGCCACTTGGTATCACAGATGACAAAAGTAGCTCTCAGCTATTGCTGAAATCTCCTTAGATACATTAACTCATCGATCCTCATAATCTTTAAGTGACTATTATATTATCTATTCTTTACAGATGAGGAAACTGTTATACTGTTTGTAAGTGGAAAAGGAAAAGCTGGATTTCGGATCCAGGTAGTCTAGCTCCAGAGTCTGTGTTTTTAATCACCACACCATACTGCCTTTTAAGAAAGCAGGATGCTATCTTCTACAGCACCCATATCAATTCTCAAAAAGGACCCTGGTGTTGGGACATCCCTGGGTCTATGGCTGTGTTTGGAGGTTTGGGGCACTTAGCTTGCTAAACTGGTTCATAAATCCCACCTCAATGCAGGAACACAAGATTGCTAGCAATTACCACCCAAAAAAGATGCCAGGCAGATGTAAAAAGTAATAAATGTCCATCACAAGCAGTGTGGACTTAAGGAAATAGCCCTAGAGATTGGAGCTATAATTCTAGTTCTGCCTACATTTGCTACTAACTTCAAGCAAATCACTTCTTTTTTGACAAGGAGATTCTGACTCCATTTACTTCTAAAGGTGGTGGTGAATACAAGTGAAAATATATAAATCCTCTAAAATGAAAATAATTACATAAATATAACATGTTATACTAAAACGTAATAATGGAATTGAGATGTGCTAAGTTTGAGCAAAAAAATCTGAAATGTGTTTTTCAGTCAACACTCTCTGAAAAATTCCCTTAGATATAACTTCCTTTGAAGAAATATGAGGGAAAATGTATGAAATCAGTATTTTTTTCAAGTGGTCTTGAAGATATTACATATTACCATTTTCTATGTATAAACCAAGCACAATTATAAGTTTATTAATTTTGGCAAAGTAAAATGACATGAAAGTTTTGCTAAAAATTAATGGACACACAATTATGAGATGAAACAAAAACATTAATGGATACATTTTCTAGTTTCTTTGTCTCCAGAATATTTGGCATTCTTTATCAACTGGTACATAAAAGAATAGAAAAATAGAAGATTGTCATATTGTCCTTTGTATTTCTCTTTCAGTATATCAACATGGTATTCTACTAGAAAGTAGTAAATGGCTTCGATTGTAGAAAGGAAGGTATCTGGTTTCCCTTTCTGATGGCGCCAAAAGCAAGTTTTTCTTGTTTTCAATTCAACTTGTAACAACCCTGCCAAAAAAAAAAAAAAAAAAAGTATGAATATTTCTTCTTAACCACAGGGTGTGACACAATGATAATCATTTCTCTTAATTATTTTAAGAATTTTTAAAAAACATAGATATATTTCTTTGATCTTAATTCCAAAGAGGATATTTCCTTAAATGTATTAAGGTACACACATAAGCAATAAAAGACAGAATGAAATGTTACACATGAGAGTTACCTCTAAGTCTTGGACCTTGTAGCAAGGGGTTAAAAATAGTTATCATCTAAGATAATCACCTATCTTTTACCAGTGTTGTTTTTATTTTAATAAAATAAAATATAGCAGTCCCCCACCCCCACCGCCCCCAAAATACCAGGTCCTGTAACAGGTCTAAATTCACCAATTTTCACGAGGATAAAAATTCAATTCTTTGACTTTCTGAAACTCATTGAGAGAAACAGGAAAGTTAATGGACCTTAACACTGTTAAAAGTTTACTTCTAGATATCAATTTTAGGCTCTTTACTCATGAACAAAGTACCTATAAGTGTCTCTCTAACGTCTGTCGCATCCATGCTGCAGAGCCTCAATGATGCACTCAGCAAGAATGTCTTGCTTTTGCACACTTAAAAAAGGAAATGATTCATGAAACCACAGAGCAGTGCTCTCATCTTTCATAATTCAGATGTCAGCATACAAACACAGAATGCTTTTAGTTTTAGCATTTCAGAATAGTACTCAGACTTATTATTTATAATAATAAATAATATTTATTAATAAATAATAAATAAATAACTTATTATTTATTATTTATATTATTTATATTGCCATACTTTAATTTTGGCACATTTTATTTTTTAAAGTGGGAAATACAAGTGAGAAGGTATCATCAAAGGTAGCCCACAGACCCAAATTAGGAACCTATGCGTCATCAATGATTTCTTACTATCATGCCCAAACTTTTACCAAAAAAAGTTACCAAAATCTACTGATCTACCTCAAAAATGAAGCAGACAGGACAAGGAAGAAATAAAGAGTATTAGGATATTGAGAGAAATGTGGGATAGAATATCTAATAGGTGTCCCACAGGAGAGAATAGGGAGAACAGGAGAGACAGTATTTAGAGAGATAATACCTATGTAAAATGATGCAGCTGCTGTGGAAAAACAGTTTTAACTCAGAAAGTTAAGTATAAATTACCAATGACCTAGCAACCCCACTTCCTGGTATATATCCCAAAGAACTGCAAGCAGAACTTGAACAGATATTTACATATGGATGTTCATAGCACTATTATTCGTGATTGCCAAAAGGTGGAAGCAACCCAAGTGTCTGCTAACAAATGAATGGATAGACAAAATGTGTTGTATACACACACACACACACACACACACAGGAATATTATTCAGCCATAAAAAGGAATGAAGTCCTGATACATGCAACAAAATGTATGACCTCTTAAAACATCATGTTGAATGAAATAAGCAAAGCACAAAAGGATAAATATTATATGATCTCAATGATACTACATAATTACGAAAAGCAAATTCACAGTGTCAGAAACTAGAATACAGGTTAACAAGGGCTGGGGACTGTGTTTATTCTTAATCGTGCTAAGATGTTCTGCTTAGATTGATGGAACTGTTTTGGTAACAGAGGGTGGTGATGATGGCACATAATTTTGAATGTTATGTGGCTGAAAGGGGAAATTGTAATGTATATATGTTACTAGAATAAAAATTAAAAAGAACAAAACACCTTCGATTGTATAACACAAATTGTGATTCCTAATATAAACTATGGACAATAGTTAATTCTATAATTATAATAATATCCTTTCATCAATTATAACAAAAATATCACACTAATATAAACTGTTAATAATAGGGAGTGCATGGAAACTAGTTTTTGCACAATCTTTCTGTAAATCTACTTCTCTATTTTAATAAATATGTATTAAAGAGAACAACTTATGTTGCTCAAAAGACACCACAAAAGAATTGAAAAATGAGCCACAAACTTCCATAGGGTATAGAAACAAATTATTATTACATTCAATAAGAAAAGATAAGCAAACTATCAGAAAAATGGGCATAAGCATTTCACAGACTAGGATGTGTGTGGACAAATAAACAAATGAAATGATGCTCAATGCTCACTATATTAGCTAAAATCAAACATTTGATAATATCATGGTAGAAGAGGTTACGAAGCAATGCACATTAATGATAAGAGTACAAATACACCCACTTTGGAAAACAATTTGACACTACCTTGTAAGCTGAGTATTCTCATACCTAGACCTTTACTCTTAGGATATATTTTCTAGAGGAAGCTTGCATATACACAAGAAAGTTCATAATAGCACTATTTGTATAGAAAAAATTAGAACTACTCCAAGTGTTTCATTGACAGAAGACTGGATACACTATAGTGTATTCACATAATGGGTAATATACAGCAGAGAAAATGACCTATAGTTAACAATCATATGACAATAAGGATAAATCTTAGAAACAAAATGGTGAGTTTAAAACACAAGTTCCAAGAAAACCACATACAGCTCAAAATCAAGCAAAATTAAACATATAGTTTATGAAAGCATACATACATAGTGAAACTATAAACTTAAAAAGTAAAAGAAGGATAAACACCTAATTTAGGAGAACAAAGTTAACTCAGTAGAATGAGTAAGAAGATAGCCTAAGGAAGGAAAACACCAATAGTTATTGATAATAGTCTAGAGCTTGGATTCTTAACCATTCATTATATCATTATGTTCCATAACTTAATGGTGCTATATATATTCTTTCGTATGCATCATATTTTATTTAAAAATGCAATACAATTTAACAACAACAACAACAAAAACAACAAATTTGCCTGTTTAGTGGCAAAGTTGGAGATGGAAGCTTGGTCCCAGCCCTGCTCTTTCCATTAGATTTAAAACATAATCTACTTGTGTCATTTATAGGCTTAAAATTCTTTCGTGATGCCACAGGATCCATAAGAAAAAGATTAAATTCCCAGGCATGTTATATAAGGGCATTCCTAATTTGAATTTTTCCAGTTTCTTCTTCTACCATTGTCATACTACTCATATTCTCTGATCACAAAGCATTAAATTTAGAAGCAAGTTTTTACCAAAATCTTCATTTGCTTTGGAATATTAAGAAATTTCCCAGATGACCTACTTATGAAAATCACAATGAATGTTATAAAACAATAGAGAATAAACATATTGCATGCATATAAAGCTGTACTCGGGGAAATTTATAGTATTAAAATATTAATAATAGAAAAATGACAGAAATTTAACTAAACATCAAATTCAAGATGTAAAAGAACAATAGCAAACCCCAAATAAATTAGGAAGAAACAATAAAGAACAAAAGTTAATGAAATACAAAATTTAGCAAAAAAGGAAATGATCAATAAAACTAAAAGCCAGTTCTTTTAAAAGGCTAATTTTGACAACTGTTGGTAAGATTAATCAAGAAAAAAGAAGTACAAACAACTATACCAGAAAGGAGGGCATAATTAAACATTCAGCAGATACTTAAAAAATGAGAATGCCATTAAACTTGAAATTTATTCAAAACAGAAAAATTTCCAGAAAAATGTTACTTCACAAAATTAATGCAAAATAATCTGAGCATCAGAAAAAATACCACTAGTGATAGATTATAACATATTAAATAAAAAAAATCTATGAGACCATTGTGATAGATAGTAGGTACAGGGGGAGGACGAAGAGAATAAAACAAGGGAGATAAAGAAACCTTCTTCTTTATATAAGAATTCCAATTTAACAAATGTAAAAGAAATAATAAAAGCAGAAAATCACCATTTTTCAAACTTCAGTTCATTTAGGCAAGGATATTAAAAGATTCAGTGAAAGGCTGCTGGGAAACAGTTCAGTCTCAAAGTATCAGCTCACAGATTATTTACTAATTACAAAGAAGAAAATAAACCTTTATAATGGAGAAAACTGGCAGTCACCATTTTAATGAAGTAATCAAGCCAATAATGCAACAAAACATTATATGCCTCCTGATTTGAGGTAATAAGTATACAACTGAATAGGGTAACCATATAACATATGAGCTAATCAAGTTCATTTCTGAGAGTGAAAGGTCATACTTTCAATAATTACACCAAAATAATGGCATAGACTGGAATTGTCACGGACAACCCTGAATTTATCCTAGTCAAAAATATTTAAATGGAATCTAATCATGATGAAACATTTAGATAATTAATCTGTCCTCTTCAAGAAAGTCTAAGCCACTGAAAACAAAAACAAGTGGACTTTTATTGGGTGCAAAATTTATATTTTGGGGAGTGCATTTCCTAATTTAGGTTGTAAAGTCAATTTAGTTGAATACCATAAGTACATGGACTCTTGAATAGGGCGTGTGATTTTGTTAGTTTATCCAGGTTAGTATGATATATCCAGAGTAATTTGGGCAGTAAATAAAAAAGTACTTGCAAAGTCCCCTTAGAGGACTGGGGAGAAAGGAGGAAATACTCAACTTCCCCATTTGTAGAACTTCTAGTGGGGACAACCCAATCAAAACGTCGAGCCCTCAATCTTAGGGTTCACCCTATGAAACTTATTCCTGCAAAGGACAAGCTAAGCCTACTTAAAATTAGGCCTAAGAGTCACCCCTAGAGAACCTCTTTTGTTGCCTAAATATGGCCTCTCTCTCTAAACCAACTCAGCAGGTGAATTCACTGCTTTCCCTCCTATGTGGCACATGACTCCCAGGGGTGTAAACCTCCCTGGCAACATGGGACAGAAATTCCAGGATGGGCTGGGACCTGGCATCAGGGGATTGAGAAAGCCTTTTTGCTCAGAAGCAGAAGAGAGAAATGAGACAAAATAAAGTTTCGATGG
Organism: Myrmecophaga tridactyla; assembly: GCA_004026745.1. NCBI lineage: Eukaryota > Metazoa > Chordata > Mammalia > Pilosa > Myrmecophagidae > Myrmecophaga > Myrmecophaga tridactyla. The sequence continues at coordinate 8,487 of PVIY010039892.1, forward strand.
CTGATAGTTTCAAATAGAGCTGAGAGATTATCCTGGAGGTTATTCTAAAGCATTTATATAGATATCCCTTTTTAGTTTATGATGTATTGGAGTGGGTGGAGGGAAGTACCTGAAACTATTGAGCTGTGTTCCAGTAAGCTTGATTCTTCAAGACCATTGTATAAAGATGTAACGTTTACAATGGGACTGTGTGATTGTGAAAGCCTTGTGTCTGATGCTCCTTTTATCCAGAGTATGGACAGATGAGGAAAAAAAAAATGGATAAAAAATAAATAAATTATGGGGGGATAAAGGTAAAATAAATTGGGTAGATGGAAATACTAGTGGTCAGTGAGAGGGAGGGGTAAGTGTATGGAATGTATGAATTTTTTCTTCTTTCTTTTTCTTTCTCTGGAGTGATGCAAATGTTCTAAAAATGATCATGGTGATGAATACACAACTATGTGATAATATGTGAGCCACTGACTGTACAACATGTCTGGAATGTGTGTTTGAAGATCTCTTAATAAAAATATATAAAAAACAAAACAAAACAAGTAGACTGCTCTAGATTAAGAGATTGAACTGACATAATGTGAGGGCTTTAAATGCTGCATCAGGGAGAAAAAAGTTATAAAAGATATTTTGAGGACAATTAGGGAAATTCAAATATGGACTATATAGATGATATATTATTAATTTTTAGGAGTGATAATGGTATTGTGATTATTAAGTAGGAGAATGTTCTTATTCCTAGGAGACATACACTGAAATATTTAAAAGTGAAGTGTATTAAAGCCTGCAACTCACTTTCAAAAAAATTCAACCAAAAAAAAAAAAATATATATATATAAGTAAAAACACAGGCACACACACACAAATATATATAATAGAGAAAGACAAATAAAACAAATGTTAAAAAATGTTAATGATGGGTAAACTTGGGGAAAGGCACATGAGTATTCAATGCAACTCTCCTTTCAACAACAAAAGCCAAAAAAAACAAAAAAACCTCTTCTTACCTTGAAGTCGCTCATCAGTGAATATTTTGTTTGTTTGGTTCCAGGTGCTATCTATAAATATAATTTTTTTCAATGTTGTGTCTTTCCACTTGCTGTCACCCAAATCATGGTCCTTTTGTCCTTCAGTTTTTTTGCGTTTACTAGATGGTTTGTCAGGGTCATCACTTTTACCTCTAACATTACCTCGAATCCTTTCTTGCAGATGAAAAGAAATATCTTTTACTGAGACAGACTTAGGTCCAGGAAACACAAGTGCAACCTAAAGCAAAGAAACTTAGATTAACAGTGTGCTTTTATGATCTTTAAAATGAATAAATTCCAATGACTTAAAATTGTAAGAGAAAAAGAATGTTTACTATCTAAGAATTAACATTAGGCTTTATTGTGTATGCTTTTTAAATATGTATGCTAAAATTTTGGGTTCCTCTCTAATAATTTATAAGCATAATATAATAATGAAAAGAATTATATCAAAATAAGTTATTCACTGATTAATAGAGGTCAAGTTCATTGTAACTGGAACTAAAAGGCTAAAAACTACATAATATCTCACATGATAAAAGGCAAAGTACATGATACTTTGTGAAAGAATTACTGCAAACAGCTCACTGACTAAATACTATTTTTACATATATAGTAAGCAAAGATAAAACAAATGATATAGTCAGTGTTGGTGAAGATATGGTGTAATGGGCTTTTAATGCCATTAGGTGATGGAAGGGCTAAACAGTATTATTCTTCACGACAGAATATAAACAGTATTATTCTTCATGACAGAAATCTGTCAGTTTTAAAGAAAGAACATTAAAAGTTCATACCATCTCACCCAATATTTCATTATAGCAATTTATCTTAATAAAACAATATAAAAACACACAGATACAATGCTCAAGAACATTTGTTAAAGTATTACTTATTATACTGAAAATCAAAATAAAAAATCTAATATTCCAGGAAAAATTAAATATATATAGTACCACCTTTCTTATGAATGTTTGTACTGAGAATGGTGACCTAGCTAATCACAGAAGGAAAGAATTATATTCCTAGAACCAAAAACACTCAAATATTATTTACAAACACAACTCTGTATAAATTCAACCAAAAAAAATATACTGAAAAGGAATATTTTCTTTCTGGAAAAAATGAATGAACTAATTTTTAAATCTGTTCCTAGATTACACCAACCAATGGTCCCCAAGAGACCTGAAAGGGTTCATTTACATGTTTCTTAAATTAGTACCCAAGGCCTAATTTTTTGACAAAAATATAACATTCATATTTGCAAGAAGACTAGTAATAGCCTAATTTATTAGACATTAGACAATAGCCTAAATTTTGACAAAAGCGTAACATTCATTTTTCAGCAAGAAGACCAGTACTAGCTCACTGATGTGACAATTTTAACTATGTGAAAATTAATTAAGAATGTAGAAATGACAAGGAAGGTGTCTGAAGAGCCAAGAGAAATATTATATAAAGGCCATGTACTAAAACTCTAATTGAGTGAGAATTCCTAAAATCTCTTCTAACTCAGTCTTTCTTTTTTCTGAAAATATTCCAGCAAGACTTTTAATCTGGTTTCCTGGTATGTACCAGATTCAACCATCTAGATGTAGCACAGGAAAGAGAATGGAAAGGGATGAAAGTAAAAGCAGGCAAAGTAGTATTGATAAAGAGTAAAAACATGAAGAAATAAGGCAGATAATTATAAAAAGCAGAAAGACTCAAAAAAGCATAAGTCTAGGATCCTTTGCCCTTGGAAAACATCACTGAAATAAACTGCATATTGTTTAATGCTATATAAGGATAATACTAGGTCATTAAGCAAAAAAAAGTCATGTTCAAGTAAAATCAGGAAGGCAAGGGAGTTTAAAAATCATTTTTTGATTCATTATGAAGAGTTGTGAAAACAAGCTGCCTACTTCATGGTCTTTTTCTTCATATTCTGGAATGCAAGGATATGTGTAAATATTTACAAATTCAGGTGCTAAGAGTTTTGCATGTATAGCAGTACTTTTGCCATCTGTTTCATTTGGATGCTTAATGATGTCAATCTTCAATGGAAGCTAAAATAAAAAAAAAACAAATGTAAAAATTCTAATTTTCTTGCTAACAAAAAACAGTCTTTAAAGCTTAAATTGCAAGCTTACAACAATTTCCTATAAACATGCTTATGGTTTGAAAGCCACACTTTTCTAGACCAGAATATTAAGAATCATGAGAAGACATACAGCAAACCCACACTTCTTCCTTGATATTGCTAATCAGGTAATATAGAACAATTATTTTCAACTCATTTAACATAGAATCTGCTCTTAAAGGAAAAAGCTCCAATGTCATTTTCATTTAAATTACACAACTATTGAGTCCAATTCCTCAAATTTCTGTATCTGTGCCAAAAACATTTTATATTACTTGTATAAACATGAGGTTTGTTGATTATATGCTTTTTTTTTTTTACATGGGCATGCACAGGGAATCGAACCAGGGTCTCTGACACGGGAGGAGAGACTCTGCCTGCTGAGCCACTGTAGCCTGCCTGATTTTATGCTATTTTAAAAAGAGATTGGGTAAAGGCTTCATACCGAAAATTCAAGTTAAGAATTTTCTTCCTGGGCGGGCCACAGTGGCTCAGCAGGCAGGAATGCTTGCCTGCAATGCCAGAGGAACCGGGTTCGATTCCCAGTGCCTGCCCATGTAAAAAAAAAAAAAAGAATTTTCTTCCTTGTACACCCTGTAAGGTCAAAGGTCTTATTCTTTGTTGTGAACATTATGATTCTCCACAGTGGCCTTTAACAGCACAAGTGAAATAAAAATTATCTATTGGGAAAACATAATATAATAATAGTCTATGAAGTACACTCTCTACATCAAAAATAAGTCTCCCTGAGATCATCTTGCCTAAGTATTTTTCTCTTAAAGTTTCACTACTTATTTCTTATGGATTATGCTCTGCCTCAACAAAAATAACACCCTTGAGTTCCTTGAGTTCGATTTTTATATTATTTCATTTTGATTTGTATGTCTTTATAATGCTTATACAAGTTCTGCATTCAGCCATGATACGAAAAGAAAAGCCAAGTTATAACTTCCCCACTACATATAACCGCCCCCCCCCCTTAGGTGGGTTCTTTATTTCAGATGCCTAGTGATTTATTTATACTTTCTACCATCTCCAACTCCCAACCCCACCCTAAACAAGCAGGATTTTAGGTATCTATCCTGGGGTACACACTATTTTTTTAAAAGCAGTTTTATTAAAGAGATAAAATTTACACATTAAACTGCATACATTTAAAGTATACAATCTAATAATTTTTAATGTTATACCTGTGAAGCCATCACCACAAACAAGATAAAGAACATATCTATCACCCCCAAAAGTTTTCTCATGCTTCCCTTCCTCCCTTCTCCCTATCAACTACCACCCCCAATTCTTAGGCAACCATTGATATGCTGTCATTACAGATTAGTTTACATTTTCTACAATTTTATATAACTGGAATTATACAGCATGTAGTTTTTGTCTGGCATCTTTCATACAGGATAGCTATTTTGAGATTTGTCTACTCTGTTGAATGCATCATTGGCTCTAGAACTATTTTAAAAGGAGCATCTGCTGCATACTACTAAATATAACCTATTTCATATATTTTTATCTATTCTTGTACTATCATGTGGGAAGAGGACAGTATAAACAATATACCCCAGAAGGACGATAGCTGACAAATATGTACCCCAAATAGTTTTCAATTAAGGTTTTAAACACCATATCTCCCATCTTCCCTGCTGATGTAACACATAAGGTTTAGTACTAATGATCATTTCTAAATATGGGTCAATTGCTTCAAATCATCAAACCAACACCTAATTATAGGAAATTTACCATTTAAGTACGCAGTTCACATATGATTTTACATCAGTCTACTTCTGGCTGAACTCTACATCAGACTGTCCTCAGGATGCTCAGTCTCAGTTGACACTACATTCCCTCTCCCCAGGGTCTCTCAGTACTAGGTCAGTATTATCTTAGCCCAGCGAAGGTAGGAAAAAGGAAAGAAGAAAAAGAAAGGAGATCATGACAAAATATTCTGTTACTAGTAAAAGTGATTTTCTTCTATGGTTGATGGAATGGCTGAAAATTCCTAAAGCAGATTGCCAACATTTTGGATAAGTTGAATATCTTGAAAAATATCACTCCTATCAAACACACAGGTCTGAGTGTTATTAGTGTATTTTACAAATCATATACCTAATCTATGTGTAAAACCACACAATAAAAAGAATGTTGTATGGACTAAAGTCTACACGTATAAGACAATAATGCAAGTTTTTGTTCAAGAAGTATTCCTGGCACCTAGTCCAGGTATCTTTAGGTCTCTTTGAACAAGCCTGAGACCACTGATAACTGTGAAACAGAAGTTAGAAACAGAGCAAGTCACAGAAATATAGGTCTGTGCTCTAGTTTATATACTTTAAAGGAAGATATTTCTTACATGATGACAAGGTACAGGGTAACACCAATAGAACTGACCAGATGGCAGTTTGAGTAGAGATGTTCTATAGATTTACCACAAAACTTTCTGTTCAAGTTTATCAAAACTTTAGGAAGGAAAGCCTTATCCTATCAATTTTTTCAAAAAGAACAAAGGGAGCCTTTTAAATTCTAGGAATCTAATAAAGATGAAGCTTTCCTTTCCCTTCTGATTTCCTTCTCCCATTTTAAAAAACGTCAAGAGCACTGTTTATCTTTGTTTATAAATCTCTCATAGCTTTTAAAGATCATATTCTGCATTAAAATAAAGACATTTATGAATTAATTCCCTAGACTAAAATTTAAAGCTTGGGAGGGACTTACTCACTATAAAGTTATTCTCCCTTCCCAAGCAGGCTATCTAAGAGCAGATGTCGAATGATTTGTTACAGTAAAGCTAAGGCAGAAATCAGAAAGTTTAGTAGCATTTTATTACTATTAAAATATATCAACAGCTCAAATTTTTTATATATGGTAATTAGAACATAAATACTTTGGAAAATTTTGCACAGTCCAGTAGTTGTTCAAATACATGGCATGGTATTTGAGTCATTTCTATTAAATAATGAACATTAGACCACTGATAGGAAAAAATAATCTTTTATTATTAAATATCTATGAAAATACCTGCCTTGTCAATATATCACTTACTTTTATTATTTTGGTCTATAATTCTCTCTGAACACATCTTAAGATATAACTTATAGTGGGATATTTTATGTGACTCTGATATAAATCAAAGATGAAATAATTCTTCAAAAACTGTATCCTGAAGTATAACATTCCTGTAATAACGGGAAACTTAAAATATATATATATATTATTCTCAAGCTCTCAGTTTTTCCAAGGAACTGTGAAGCTTATATTAAATTCCATGCTTCCTTATTTTGTCCAGTGAACTTTCCACTGAACTGGCTATTCTGAAATGGTAATGTTAAACTCCTGAGAAGACCAAAACTGAGATTTAAGTAACAAAATCTGAGTATTAAAGTAATTTTTTGCTTCAAATTTAAATGAACCTCAAAATCACCATTTAAATATTTTTAAGTATAGTTACAATTTATTTTCTTAATGGCAAGTTCTAAAGAGTCCAAGTATAGTTTAGTTTCTTTATGGTCAGCAGTGAAATTTCATATAGTGTCTGATTTATTCCTAAAGTCCAGAAGAGTGCTATATACATTAAAATATATGCAATAAATTCTTCTTTGATTAGGCAGACATGATTGTCTAGGGACTATTGCCTACATAAAAGTAGTCTTGGGAAATACCAGAAAGATTGACAGGTAAGCAATCAATTCTAATCAGTTAATAAACTGGCTGAAAAAAAATTATGATTATAACATAGCTTAATGTGTAGGTCTTACTCTTTTGAATTTCATTTTAGTAGTTTTGGTCACTGACATGTTCTCCGTTTCCACTCCTAATTTGGGGCTAGCCTCAAAAACCTAGGTAAAATCAACCCTAGCTCTATTAGGATGGTGGCTTCTTAAGGAGCAGTCCAAGACCCTGAGGTAGTTTTTGACGCTCCTTCAGGTTTGTCTATAAACTTGTCACTTGGGGTATTCACTTTCTTCCTATCTTATAAATAAATTATAATTGTTAATTTAAAAATAAGTTCATTAAAAACAACACCATTCACCTCAGAAGCAAGAGTTCTGGCAATATTTCTCTTTTTACAGAGTTAAGAAAAACAAATAGGCTTAGAAATCTGTAGGATTAAATTTTCCACGAATTACAACTTATTTTCAAAATGAAATTATCAAGCTTGTCAATTATATTAGGGCATGCCAAGATGAAGCATCTTTTCCAAGTCTATTTTCCTACTTTCAAATAATTAAATTTTTTACCAACCTTCACAAGTGGAATCTGTTCAATAGGTACATTTTCAACTGGGACATAACACGTATAGCAGTAGAACATTCTTGAGCCACCACATTTGAGACACTTGGATCTTCCACTTCGTTGAGCTTTTTGAAGAACTTCTTGAGATGCTAAGCATAAGTTTTGAAGGGGATCGTCTGAAGCTAGGGAAGTAGTTTGTGACTGTTTTACTTCCACATATTTTGAGTTATTTTCTTCACTTTCTTTGAAAAATATAGGTGGATTGAGAGACATTTTTTTATTCAAACCAAAGGTTGACATCTATCTCTAAAATGTGTATCATAAGCACACTGTAAAAAAAAAAGGGGGGGGCAAAATAAAAAACAGGAAACATATTATTCATCATCCTTACAAAAAAAATTATTTAAAATAATTTAATTCACAATTGTGTGCTAGTTTAGTACTTATTAACAAACAATAATTAGAAATTTAAAACCACTAAATTGGCATGCTTTAAGAAATAAAATAAAAAAAAAACTCGACACCAAATTACTGTTATCCTTTTGCACTATAAAAATAGAAAGGTGGTGACATAAAAAAATTTCAAATATGAAGTTTAAGTACAAAAATATATTTTTACGTTAGGTATTGACAATGACTTTTGTTAAAAAGATGGCAACATTATTTTATATTAAGAAAGTAGTGGTTTAATATTAATATTGGACAAGAACACATTCAACCCTGTAAGCACTTTCTCTAAACTGATATTTCATGACATCAAATCTTAATCATAATTCTAAGGAAAATCCAAGGTTCCAGTAAAATGAGTAAAATTTTATTTGATATATTCTAAAAGATATATTCATTTCAAACTTAAAATAATGACACACACATAATATAACTAAACACTCATGAGCAATTATAATTTGTAAAATACCCCATACGCTGACACACCTGCCCAGAAAATTCAAGTCTGATCATAAATTTTTAATTCTTACAAAGTCACATTAATGTTCATTACGTTTACAAATTCATACTACTTTTTAAAAAATACACACTATTCAGGTTCTCTAATATTAGAGACAAAATAGTAAAATAACTTCCCCACTTAATATTTTCTTTGAGGAAGGATGATGGCTACCAAAACTGTTACCTGTATACCCCATAAGCAAGATATCTTTCAAGGTCTAGAGACTGGGTCTTTTTAATTTGATACGCATTCCACAGCTGTAAAATAATTCTCTTATGATAAAGCCTTATGGCACTGTGGTGTTTAACTATGGGGCTTCAGGCACTTCGCGCATAAATGCTCACAGGAGAAATGCTGCAATTGCAAAAGGAAATTTTCGGTGATCTCACAAATATAAAATGAACAAAAAGTCCAGCGGAACTTAAAATCGAACATAGCTTACTAAAAAAAGTTAGTGTTCTGTAACCACTTGTTGAAGAATGCTTCAAAACTATCGCTTTTTTATTTCTTTGCTTTGTTTATATGTTATACTATACAATAAAAAAAGTTAAAAAAAAAAAAGTTAGTGATCTAATTTAGTTACTCATCAGAAACTTTTTTAGATTGTAGATCCTCGTGAGTTTTAGGCCCAAATAAAAAAGATGAAAAGAAAAGTGTGCGGGTCATTGATGGAAAGTAAAATGCATTTGTCATTTTACCCAAAGAGAATAACAAAATACAGTAAAAAAAATTTGATATGTACTGATTAGATGCAAGTTTGCATTTTTGGGTGGCTCAGAGAAACTGATATTGAGGATAGTCCACTTCCTTCCTCCTGCCTTACACACAGAAAACATTACCTACTTCTAAACCCCACTTCAAGTAACCTGCCTAGAAAATAGCTTCTATCTTTGTAAATATGCTCTCAACCCTTAGGAGAGTTCAGGATACTATGTTAACATCTTTTCTTGAGTCTTGGATCCTTTTAAGACTTGTATTTGAATCTTGGACTTTATCCCTCGAAAATGCACACACAGACACAGTATTTTGCACACAATTTCAGGGGGTTTCCAGATCTTTTAAAGCCCACCTATAGATTCAGTCAAAGAACTCTTGACGAAGAAAAAAAAAAATTTCATTATAAGAACAGGAACAGCTTTAAGAGTTTGGGAATATATCCTATTAGTCCCCAGAAATGGGAGTTTCAGATCCTCTGTTGGTTAACAAAATGTCAAATGTCACAAACTAATAGAGTTCTAATCCCTGCACTTAGTAAGCTAATTATTACCTAAATCCTTTAGGTTTGGGTTGTTCTGATGTTGCCTGAGGTTCTTATAAAGAAACACTTTTAGGCTGTAATAGTCCTAAGTTATCCAGATCATGGGACTTGTCTTAAAAAAGAAACTGGACCAGACCAATTTAACCTGGTTCCTGGTATTCCAGTAGCGATTCAATGGGTTAGATTGCTACCAAAGGGCTCAGGCTTAGTGAGGCTGAGGAATGTCCTAGGGTTGCCTTAAAAGTCAATGTGGTTGTCTGACGTTCAATGGAAAAGTACTGGCAAATTTCTGGAGTTATTCTAGGGCCTTCAAAGTGCACTCCTCAGAAATCCACCCCCCCCCCCATTTTGCTGGCCATCTGTCCATAGAATCAAACGGATATTAAAGAAGTCTTATATAAGTGTTCGTCCTCTGCCCAAGTCAAACAACACAGATACCCGTGGAATGGTGAAAGGGAAATATATATGATTCCCTCTGCAACTTCACCTACACACTGTCACCTATGGTTTAAGTGTCCAGACAGAAGACACCAGCGGTTACAAGACATGGGCAGCTCCCTCCAAAGGTCTCTGAAACCATATGACCAGGGCATCTGTCCTGCCTAGCCAACAGCTTACCTCAAACGTGTACTCACTATTTGTGGCAAACACGATTATTCAAAAACTTCAAAACACACCTATTAACATAAAAAAATGTGTAGGGAAATCCTGCAGCCATGCAGACTGGAGCCATGAGAGTTAAAAGAAAAACTAAGAAAACAGCAAAAAAAATTTTATTCCTAAGGAACTAAAAAATAGTTTTACCTTGATGTTTAGCCATCATTCTGCCACTCAGGCCGAAAACTAATTTTTTTACTCCTCCTTACCCTCTTCTCCCTGAAAACTAATTACTCAACACATTGCATCAATTCTACCTTGCACATAATCCTGTATTTTCAGTTTCTAAGCCAGGACTCAACTCAATTCCTTATCAACTCATAGATGCACTATAGCAATACCTTCCACTTCTCTACCTTTGAACACTTATTATTGATTCCACATATTTGACATGAAAAATGTACTTTAATTTGGAGTTACCTTTTGGTGAATCTATCCCTCCGATCTGACAGTCAACCCTACAGGAGCAGAATTTTTTCTTGCTATCACCTAACCCTCGTCGATTGTTCAGCAGGAATATTTCAACAAATATTTGTTAATGAAATCAAAACTATTCTGAAAACAGACAATCCAGTATGTATCTGGCTAATGAAGTACCTGACATACTACCAATAGGGACCATCATCAGCCAAGCTCACAAAAGACAGCTTGGCAGAATTTTGCAAAAAAGTAATGCAAAAGGTCGTGGTTGCAAGTAGGCTGATTCACTTCCCAATGGATTATATGACTCTACTATCCTGTAGCGTCGACCAATTCAGTATTACATAATATCCACTTCAAATTTCTTTCTGGAGTACTTTTAAGAATCTGATCACATAATACGTACAAGTCCAACATTAGCTTTTAACCAAGATACCATCCTTTTTCATACAGGACTAAAGGTCCTTCCACATCACCGACCAGCGGTTGGCAAACGGTCTTGCCCCAGTTATCTTTCTTACGGTATACTGTGATTAATAGGAAGTAGTCCTCACATGTTTTTTTTTAAGATTTCTAAATCAAGTAGCGATTTTGTCATCCAAATGCGTGGAAATGGCACCCTAAGTGTCATTAATATTCTTCCTTACTTTCTTACACTCCCAAAGAAATAATTTAGACAAAAGAAACAATTTCCCTTGCTACTATGTAATCATAATCTTATATTTTAATAGCATGGCAGACCTACTTCTGTGTCTGTACTGTGCTTCGCACTCCGTGATTACCAACCCCCCACAAACTTCTCTGAATACTAAAAAAATAAAGAATGGGATTCTCAAAGGGACCGACTTTTCCAGGACAGACTTTCCTAGGGGCGAAAACACCGAAGGTTGTTGGAAATGAAAAAAATTTTTTATGAAATATCTCCCCCCCCCGCCCCCCGCCCCGACCACAAGGGCCCACAAGATCTTCAAAACGCAAGTGCCCGCTCTGGGACCGAGGCGCCGCTCAAAGGTGGCACCGGCAAGACCTCCGAGAGGGCCCTGACGAGAAGCGGACACTACCCGCGGCCGCACAGCTCCATCTGTGCCCACTGGTGCCCAGAGAGGCGCGCACACTGGCGCCAAAGAACCGAGCGAACTCAGACCTGCCCAGCCGCGGGGTCCTCGCACGGCTCCGCGCGTCTTCCGCTCCGCCGGAGCTTGTAGGCGCGCGCGCGCGCCGAATCGCGATGGCACAAGGACCCGGCGGAGCGCTTTTCCGGTGACACCCGAGGGAGGAGTCCGGCCGTTGCTAGGCAATTGCTAAGGGAAGGGCGCGACTAAGGCTTCGCGGCGGAGGTAACAGCCCGGACAACTGTAGAGCGGCATTAGACGGGCTGTCTCTTTTTCTTCCTGACGCCGGTGGCGTCGCCCTTCCCCTGAGGCTGTGGAGCGGGTAGCAGCGGGGATTGACGAGGGGGACTGCACACCCCTTGCCAACCCTGCGCTGCCCGTACTCCCGAGAACTAGCTGCGACCGCGCAGCTGGGAAGCGGGTGTTGAAATCCCTCAGGTGTGGTAGCAGTAAGTTGTGAAGAGATGTTGATTCCACAGAACACTTTTCTGTTTCCCTATCTCCCCAAATAATTTAACTGTGAGAACTTGGTTCTGTTGCTGTTTTGTGGCTGCATCTAGAGAAGTATTTCTTGTACTATATAGTAATGAAAGCTATTAGAGAAATGGTTTGTGCTTTGATGATTGGGTTTGCGTAAAGTCTACACACGCAGAAAGAGTTGGAACTATGTGTGTTTTTTCCAGTTTGAAATTAAGCATAATGTGAAGATTAAACTATTTCCCTGCCCCCACCCAAAAGAAAACCCGAACTGGAGCAGTTCATAGTAACAATTGTGAGATTTAGAAACATACTTGCCAGATATTGCGAATGTGTTTGAGTGCTGTGAATTCACCAAGTGGGAGATAAAGGACAGAACCCTGAACCAGATAAGCTTACAATATCAAGTTGAGCATGAGTAGTGCAGAAAAAAAAACATGACATGACATAAATTCTAATAATTTCCAAAGAACTTAGAGTGGAGTGGTTAGTGAAGGCTGAATGGCTAAATTTGGGTAAGTACTTGAAGAATGATTGTCGTTTATGGCTGTCTTTTCAGCTGGAAAGGAGATTGTGTGGGACCACTGGTGGAAGTCTTGACCCATTTGTAAGCAAGGGAATTTATTCAAAACTACGGTTTAAAAAATGAGTAGTATTGAGTGGAAATTCCAGTGCATGGTACTTGTTAAGTATCATTTGATGGCACTTCTAGTGATGTTTATATACATACACACTAGTACTATGCACTAGGTCATGTTTGTAAAATGTATGTTTGAAAGACACTGATTTAGGGGGAAAGATGAGCTTTCTGGGGGGTGGGGTGGGGAGAGGTAGCAATAGCAAAATTTTCAAGCCAGGAATGAATAATTTATAACCATTTTATTTTTTAACTTAATTTTTAGTTGTGTCAGAGAATTTCAAGTACACAGATGAAAAGGCAAATGGTATTTATTAGTTAGGATGAGTGTTTAGTTACTATTGCTATGTAATAAATTACTCCAAAAATATGGGGCTAAAAATAGTCGTTTTATTACATTCACAAATCACGTGGTCATTAATTCAGGAAGGGTACCACAGGACAGCTTTTCTCTGGGAACTCAGCTGGGTGGATTATGAACGCTAGCAGAGCTCCTACCTCTGCCTCTCTTTATGGCCTGGGCTTCTTCACAGCATGGCCGCAGGGTAGTCAGACTTCTTGGCTTAGCTCTGGGGCTCCAAAGGTGAGCAGGTAATGAACAAGGCAGAAACTACATAAGTTAAACACACACACAAAATTCCAGGTTGAAAATCATTTTCCTGGAGTAATCCTCTAACTTCTTACATTATTTTTCTCTGGTTCTTTATTTCTTTACAGTTTTGTTTTACTGTCAGGAAGATCTGTTGAATATTTAGCTTATACCATTATATTTGCATTTTATAGTTTTTTGTTATTCTCTCTTCCTTTATTTATTACATGCTGTTTTAGTTACAAAGATGCATTATTTTATCATGACTCTCTGAGAATCTTAAAAGACTTTTTTGAAGTTTTCTTCTAATCCCTATATTGTCTATCTTCCCATATTTAATTTTTAGTTATTTGTTTTGATTTCTGTGTTAAAATTTTTGTTTATTTTATTTTGTGTTATAGTCATTCCTTAAATGTCTAGAATTCCTTGGCTTTGTATATTGAAGAGCAAGGATTAAAATGGTGATAGAAAGCTCAGTGTATCTTTACAGAGATTGTCAAACCATGGACTTCATAGTATAGTCAACTTTTCCATTGGAAGATACTCAAATATCTATAGAAGAAAAGGGACTAATGAATATAAGAGCAGACATAAGTGAAATTGAAAACCACTGTGCACTAGAGAAAAGCAACAAGTTGGTTCTTTGAAAAGATTACTATAATTGATAAACCCTAAATAGATTGACCAAGAAAAAAAACAGAAAACTCAAGGTACAGATACCATGAATGAAAAGTGGGACATCACCATAAACCCTACAGGTATTAAATATAATAAGAGGGTGTGGTGGTTAGGTTCTGGTGTCAACT
>PVIY010039893.1:0-22774 GCA_004026745.1 Myrmecophaga tridactyla
AAGACTGCTCAACTGGCTATTATTATTCCTGAACTGCCATTACCAATAACAATTTCCATCTGTTGAACACTTGATACTTTACAGAAGTAACCTACATCATCTCATTTTGATTCTCAAACTTGAAAATTTTGCGAGGTGGGTATTACAATCCCACTTTTCAGATGAGGACAGTCACTTCAAGAGGGCATGATAGAACAAGCACTGACACTTCACTTTAAACCCTATACAACAAATCACAAGGGCTCCCGTATTCTTTAACTTGTTCTTGCCTGTTTTGACCAAGGAATGAGCCTTTCTACAAGTCAGGGAGAGAAAAGCCTTCTTCTGCCCCTGCCTATAGTCTTTGAACCAATAAAATGTATATGTAGATAGCGTGGAGAGCCACTGCAATGCCTCTAGCAGTCTAAGGATTAACAGCAGATGATACCGATAGCAAGTCTGAATACATCCCCGAGAGGCACATGAGAACTCCCAGGGCTCTCTGGTGTCCTGGCCTCATCCCACCCACAGAAACGTAATTCTCACCAATTCCCCAAAGCATCCTTTTCTCCGGTTAGGCCTCTCTCTACATTCCGATTAACGCCCTGGATTGTAGCTTCTATTCACCCCTCCACAGATAATGAGCTCACCTCCTTTCTGAAGCTCACCAAATTATTCCTCATTTGCTGTCCGGAACTCTTTTGGATCCACTCTGATCCCCACACAGATGACTTTTCATCATTCAGGGTTCAGCACAAATGGTACCTTTTCAAAAAAACCTTCTCTGACCATCCTTCCTAAAAAAGCCACCCCCCAACCCAGCCATTCTCTATCATAAGCCACTCTCCTCTTCACAGGACTTACCTCCCTGAAATCATCTGCATCCCAGAGCCCACTATAGTACCCTGGAGACAGAAAGAGCACAATGACTTCTTGCTACATAAACTACTTAAATACCCAGTAAGTTTCTTTCTCTATTGCATTTGATGTCATTAAACTTTATTTTTACGACAGTTTAGTGTAATTTTTTCCTGAAAATATGAATGCAGCACAAATTACTACAGTACAAAAGAATAAACAGTGAACTTTAATTTTCCCTCTTATACCAGTGGTCCAATCCCTCTGCGCAGAAACAAGCCCTATTGCCAGTTTTTCTTTTGTATCAGTCCAGAGAGAAATCAGCCTTGTCTACTCTGTATGTAGTTTTTTTTTCTTATGGACTATAAATGGAAGCATGATATATTCTTTCTGTTTTGTTCTCATTTTCCTCAACAACAAATGGTAGTGATCATTCTAAATTAGTCCACAAAAAGCTACATTATGCTCGTTAAGAGCTATATTGTATTCTAGTGAATGAATATTTATTTTATCAGAGTGTTATATGGTACATTTAGGTGGTTTACAGTCTTTTGTCACTATAAATAATGGTGCAGCGAAAATACTTATAAATTATCACATTTTAAATAATGTAAAAAATATGACTTCCAATGGCTTTCTGAACAAGCCTTATCTTCTTCCTCCTGCCTTTATTTCCTATCTCCCACAGTCACAATGTCAGGCACACATGGGGTTTAATATGAAATCATCACTTCACAGACATATTGGATGACTCTGCCTGCTCAGGTCTTGACCATTTTTAGAAGTTAGCCTGTATATATATAGACACTTGTGTGCTGAAAACAATGGCAGGTCTCCGAGAGAAAAACAGTTGTTTAAAAGTATAAAATAACTTTCCATAAAAGCAGAAAATGAAGGTGATTTGCATAGCAAATTGAAATCGTCACAGAAATTTAGCTAGGCAAACTAAATAGAAGGTCAGGAATCTATACTTCACCTTCTGACATTTTCTCTAAGAACAATATTTAGTATATAAACTCTAGAAGACTTCTAAAGAGTGTCCCAGTTAGGGGTCAACAGAAAAACTCAACCTCTTAGATTCCCAGAGATACTAACTCAATTCAACACGTTTTATTGTGTGCCTAGTAAGTACCAGGTGTGTGGGCCCCTAACTCTGAACAGCTCACCGTCAACTAGGGAGATGATTCTTTACTCTTTAAGATGTCAAAGAGCCATTCGCAGAAAAAGCTCAAGGTTGAGTCAGGAATTCTGGAGAGAAGACAACATGGAAATGAATCTTAAATACAAATTGTTCAGAGGTTATAATTAAAAAACTACAGGGGTTGTAATTTTCACTGTATTTAAAAGAATCTCATGTCTTCACCTAGGTTCCTTTGATCACATCTGCTTTTACTGAAACAGGGTGATGTAAAAGAATGCTGATCTGGGGGTCAGAGGCCAGGTGCTTGCTGAGGCTTTCAGACTACGGGTGTCACGCAGCCCAATATTTTCAAAGGGCTATGATGCTGTCATAAGTGAGCTAATGAATGCTTTCTTTTCTAGGCCATGAGATAAGTCTTAATATCACTGTTAGAGATGGAAAGGAACTGAAAAGCAATTGCGTTCCTCTCTTCATTTTATTTTATACATGAAAACATGTACAGAGACATGAAGAGATTTTTCTAGGATCTCATAATTAATAAGTGACAGAACCAAGACTTCTGCCAAGGTCTCCTAATTTCTAATCCATGGTTTTATTTGTTTTGTCCTCTCATGCTATTTCCTTCTTGAAAGCTTAATAGTCCATGGTCACACATCTTTTCAGACTGCATTAAAGCTTGAAATGGTTACCTTGAAATGGAAAATTAAAAAAAAAAAAAAACAATGCAGGGAGATTGACACCAGAAATGAAATGAAGGCCAGTCACTGATGTAAACTGAAGAAAGGCGATCTGAACTAGTTTTGGGATCAAAAAAACATGCGACAGCTTCCTGTCCCTGATGTGGCAGGATAAGCATTCTTCTGTTTCCTCCGGTGCTATTCCATTCCATCCGGTAACACCACCACAAGACACCCAGACGCTAGTTAACCTTCTAGAGAACAATCTCTATACTTCTCTCTAGTCCCTGAGAATATATGTACAGAAGTAATTCTAAATAAGAAAAACAGGTAAATTGTATAAAAACACACTCCCTACTTTATTTTTCCTGCCGATTTCCAGGCTTCACAGCGGATACTTCTATCGTCTAGGGACCCATTTTGAACCCTAACAGTCTGGGTTGCAGCCTACCTTTCTCCAGCCCTCTACACCCCAGGCCTGGAAGCTGATCCCAGGATAGTCCAGCCACACGGGCTGATGCAGGCTCCTCTGCCTGGCATCTGTGTTGGGCTCTGAACTGGAATCCCTTGATGCCATGCATCACCAATCTACCACTTCGATGGATTGGACACACCTCCACCTACCACTTTCTAAAACAGGACAGAGACAATTTCTCCCGGATTAGACACTGGCTCTACAATGTCTGGCTACTCTTTACCTGCTATCTGGCCCCTTGTCCTTCAATCCCAGCCTAATGAGCAAGTTTCACAGCCTCTTCCCTTTGTCCAGCGATGCATTTTATAAAGGTCTGATAATGCTTGCCTTAGTTCCTTTCAGTTGGACACAAAAGTGAAAAGCTTTGTCTAGCTGCTAGGTACAGATTTTCTTGGATAGAATGAAAACCAAGTCCAACTTAAAAATCACTATCTTTTACTAATCAGCAGTCAGAAATAAAAAAAAAAAATTTATAACTTGCTGAATCTATGAGGACACATTAACCTCACTCTAGCAGCCCTCAATCTTGCTTATAGCATCAAATGCTTTTAGTTCCATCTGTTCATCAAACATACAAAGCAAGAGAATGGGGGAAAATCTTTAAATAGAACCTTCTTACGTTTGAAATTAAATAACATACTTGTGGGGGGAGTGTTCTCTGTAAGCATGAAATAGTTCCAAAACCTGAGAAAACATTTTTTCTATCAGGAATCATACCAGTCAAGTAAGACGTTTCAGACAAGATTTATATATTAAATTGGCTATTTAAAAGTAGTACATGAAAATACAGAAGGAAGATTGCATCTGTGTGTTTACAATACATATTTCAGCATAATTGACAGTCAACTCAGACTTTTTCAAACTATTATATGGAAAAGAAACACAAATTCAGGTCCTTAAATCTACCAGGCATTCTGGAAAGTCAGAAAAATCTATCACCCCAAAATAAATGTAGCCATGCAAATAAAGAAACGGTATCAAAGAGTCCCAAAAGTTGTTCTCCGAGATATGCAAAACAATAATTGTATACGGGACAGTAAGTGCTGAGAAAAGTATTGTTTCTGATGTTTATCCAATAAAACCATCCATGACAATCTCTTTATAGCCCTGTAATGTCAATTCAACAAATATTCATGAACTGCCTCCCACATGCCAGACACAGTTCTAAGCACAGTGGTGTAGTAGGAAATAAAATAGTCCTGCTATTTGTCCCAGTAAAAGATTCCTGGCCATACAGACCTTCACAGAACAGACAAATTATTCTCTAAGTAAGAAACAATGCCAGCCAAAGTACATGATTCTAACTTCATTTTTCAGAAAGGGAAAGCCACTTTTGGCTGCCTTGATTTCGTTTATCAGTTCATCTGAAAATCTTTAAAAACCCTCCACATTTTGTTTTTATTTCTTATTAATTCATTTGGCAGTTTGGATAAATTTCTATCAGTCATTAATACTTTCAAGCCATACTTACTTTCACTTAAAACTGGTCACCATTTGTTGATATATAAGAGTAACTGAAAGCAAAAAACAAAATGCCTGTTTCATTCTGTTCAACAGTTCGATTTCATTCACTCACTAAGCTAGGCATTGGTAACAGAATGTTAAGCAAAACCAGACAGATTCTTGCTTCCACTGAAGCAAGTGAGACAGATGTTAATCAAACAAATAATCACTAACAAATAATCAAACCTGGAAATAAAATGTAAACAGTAACTGTGCCACTGCTATGAAGGAGAGGCACAAAGCATGCTGAGAGTATGCCCTCTAACTGGACACTGGCATTAAGGAAGTCTGGGAAGGCTTTTCTGAGAAACTCAAGAAATGATGGGATGGGATCTTAAGAAAGGACGGAGAACAATAATATGTGCAAAGGCCCTGTGGTGGACAGATGCATGGTGAAGTAGGAACAAATGAAAGAAGACCAGTAAGGCTGAAAGGGGGTGGGAGCTGTAGGATAGAGGCTTTATTAAGGATAATGAGAACCCAAAAGAATTCAAGCAGTCAGTGATGTTATGAGTTTGGTTTTCAAGAATTTTATTAATTCTTTTCCTTCCCAATAAATGATGCTGATTTCTGTGCCACATTAGCAGTCTTTCCTCAATGTAGTATAATGTTGCTGCTTACACACAAACCGCAAAATCAGCGGCTCAAATGCTCTAATACCAGTCTAATGGAGAGTCGACTTATGCTATGGCCACAAGAAATGTCCTACATCTACCTAACAGTAATAGAAAATAGTTATTGTAGCAGTAGTAATAGCAGCAGCGGTTACACTAATCATAAAAGGAGCTGAAAAAATTAAGCAAAATTGGTTTTGAGAACATTTTCTTATACTTTCATTTACATAAGAACAGTAAACCAAATTGTGTATACTACACGGATGTTATTTTAACTCCTCAATTCGTAAAGTCTCCCCAGGATTCCAATCTAAAAAGTTGTAGAGCAATTTAAATCCCTGTAATATCAAGACTATGCCCTAGGCTTCAGAAGTTCATTTCCAGGGGAAGTCCACCCTGGCACCAGCTCACCTTGAAGTAAATTCCAGAAAGGTTTAGAAAACTCTGAGAGCAATATTCAGGGGCCTAGTAAAGACCTGCCTATATATATCATGGAGCATCAGATAAGCAACTTCTCAAACTGACCCGGACTGTTTGAAGTTTAGAGCAATACAGGGCTATTTCAAACACATTTCTCACAGCTTGCATGCTATATTACTGTTCTCTCCCAAGATGAGTACTGAACATCTTTCAGGTTCATATTTAAACAGACCAGCTGGAAATGCATATCCTTTTTATAAAAAGGCCAATCAAATAAAAATATCAAGCAAAACCAATAGATTTACTCTCTGTCCCATCCAAATTTCAGTGTGGTCAAGACCCTAACTACGTCTTGCATGAAGTTAATAGAACTTAGGATGGCAGTAAAGTGCACCTTACTTTGGTTAGGAGCCAAACAAACCCACCTTAGCTTTGTCATTGACTAGTTGCATGACTTTCAGGAATTTACTTAAATTTTCTGAATCTCATTAAAGAACAGGGAGAAACATGCTGCAATGGACATTTGCTGAGTATAAGCTACTCACCAAGAACAGCTTCCTACTTTAAGGGAAATTTTCACTGTGAGCCGAAGGTGGGAAGGCAGAGATTCCCTCTTCCTGAGTTTGCACAGGTACAGACACGTGACCTAAGCTTGGCCACCTGATGTTCTCGAGGGAGTGACATAAGCACAGACAGCCAGTGACAGACCATCCCTGTGGGCCCTGAACATACCCTTCCCATGGTAGGATCTTAACTTTTGCTTCCACTGTCAGCTTTCTTTGGTTCAAGCTGATATCCTAAGTCTGATTCTCAAGTAGCCTTCCCTCCAATTGGTGAGTTGCCTGATGAACTTTCAATAAATTCCTTTTATATTTTGGTTATCAAGGGTAAGGTCAGTTTCCATTTCTTGTGGCTAAGAACCCTGGCTGTAACAAATGATATGGAGGGATGGAGATGGAGAAACCCAGGTAAAGCATATAGCATTGCACCAGATATGTAAGTGATTTGTCTATGGTGGTTGAACAGTAATACTGGACTTTGAAGGTCTGAAACAATAGTGAATTTGGGGTCTGACAAGCACTTCTTATCAAGTCTAGTGAGACAATGTCAAAGTACCTATAGCACCTCTAATGAGGGCTTCACTCCAGAGACAAAGATTAATACTAGAACCTATTTAAGCCAGAACCACCAAATAATAAATAATCATCAATAAAACTTTCCTGTTTCCTATGCCTTAAAATCCTGTCTCCCCAGTTTCCCCACACCTCACCACACCAACTCTCCTTCTCTGCTACCACCACCACAGCTTATGAAAAATTAGGTTACTTCTCTAGATGAATGCTTCTTTCACTTCTTGGTTAGATAATAAATTTAAATTATTCTGATAAATGAAATGGCTTTCAAATAGCTGTGCTCATTTCAAGGAAACTTTGGAGTATGTGGTACAAATTTATAGCATCCAAAAAACATATTTCTCTCTTAGATTATTACCAAAAAAAAAAATCCAATAAAACAATCTTGAGTAAAAAGGAACCAATAAATGGAATAGAAAAAACGAATCTTTCAGACAAGTAGCTTAAAAAGGGACCAGAATTAGGTTGTGCAATCCTCAAATTCTCTAGGGATAAAACTACCCCTAAGAAGACTAAAGATCTCTAGCAGAAGGAAAAACCTTCTTCACAAAGAGAAGCAACAACGAAAGGCTGATGGGAGCTAACATTACAGTGATATCGAGATCACAACTTGAGCTGACTAGGTGAAGGCTGACAATCTAAATTAAATCTTAATATCTCTTAGAGGAAGCTACATATACAAAAGTCACTGATACCTGACAGCTCAAAATGAGTCTTGCAGACAGGAAAGTGCAAGCATGAAATAAAAGAGTCACAGGCAAATAGCACCTTTCATGTTTTCTATCATAATATATTACAAACAGAGCTGAACATGAAATATTTCAGAAATAAACTACTAGACCTCTTTCACATACTTTAGATGATCTCCTTGAGGGATTTCATATAACTATAGATGGTTTTTATCTATTCCTACTTAGGGGCATTTTTACTAAGCAAGAACTGATACATATACAAAAAATATATGTCCTGTTTATGCAAGAAGACATCAAACTTAAAGAACACCCTTAACCTCCCCATCTACCTAGTCACCCATTATATGAAATAGATCATAACCATCAGCATTAAAATTTTCTGGGGTTTTGCCCCGACTGTTTTGCTCTTGCTTGATACAAACTCTGGAAAATAATTTGGCATTTATCTTGTAAAGAGAAATTTGTTGACTTATTATTTGACAGCTCTTCTCTCCATTCTCTAGGTGCTCCAGAACAGGAGATTGAAAATGCAATTAACAGGAAAGGGCAGGAAACAAATGGTTTAAAAAAAAAAAAAAAGTATGATAAATTCTTGCACCAGAATGGTATACTCTCCTGTCTGAAATGAAAGCAAGCTTTTGTAGGACAAAGGAGAGGGTGGCCACTGTGCTGGGCCACACAGATGCCCCCTCAGTAAAAAGGACTCATTCCTCCAGCCCCAGGCAGTGCTGCTGGCTAATGCTCCTCAATGGTCAGCTCTGAGAACTGCCCAGAGGTAGACAGAGATGTCTAGCCAAAGTTCACTGCCCCTTAGGAGGGATGATTTGCACCCAACAATCAGTGAATGCCTGTCCAGCCTCCTCACCCAATCTGAAGACAACTCTGAAGGGCACCCCAACCTTAAACCTCAACTTTGTTGAGACTTACATTGCAGCCCAATTTCTTCTTCTGTGCAATCTTATTTTCTTTCCTTCCTATAAGCAAAGTGACTTTGTCTGCTTCCCAGGGAACATATGCCAACAACTTCCATTATTTCATCATGGAATAATGAAGGTTATTTTTTTTAAAAAAAAAAACCTTATTAGGTAGATACTACTAGTCTTGTTTTAGAAATGGGCTTTAGAGAAGCCACCTAGCTTGCGTAAAGTCATTCGGTTGAAATAGGAACTTGGACAGAAAGTTAGATCTACTGGGCTTTTAATGGGAATGCTCTTTCTATTATTCTGCGTGGCCTCTCTTACTAAGCAACAATCTATTGCTTTAAAATATTCTTTCAGATACCATGAATTATAATTTTTCCCAAGAATGACCTACCAGGACTTTACTATATTACAATAATAATAATAATAAAGCATCACAATTATCCAAGTCACGATAAGCTAACCATGAATATATACTGTAACTTTCTACTGACCTAGTTCTAAACAGCTGCATCACTTAACTCATTCTGTTTAGGATAAGGGGGAGAGTATGAGTCCCAAATTAAGAGCACCAGTAGCTATGGGAAGAGATTTAGGGGAATGCTGTCCAACAGAAATATAATGAAAGCTACAAATGTAATTTAAAATTTTCTAGTAGCCTCATTACAATGAGTAGCAAGAAAGGAGATGAAATTAAGTTTAATGTTACATAACCCAACATATCCAAACTATCATTTCAACACAATCAATATAAAAAAGTTATTACTGAGATATTTTACATTCTTCTTTCTGTGCTAAGTCTTTGAAATCCAGCAGACATTTTACATGCTCAGCACATCTCAATTCAGACTTGGC
This sequence comes from Myrmecophaga tridactyla, assembly GCA_004026745.1. Lineage (NCBI taxonomy): Eukaryota > Metazoa > Chordata > Mammalia > Pilosa > Myrmecophagidae > Myrmecophaga > Myrmecophaga tridactyla. The sequence goes on from PVIY010039893.1 coordinate 9,268, forward strand.
ACGTTTCAAGTGCTCAATAGCCACCTGGGACTGGTGGCAACCATACTGGGTAGTGCAGATAAAGGGGAAGGAGGAGGTGACAAAAGGCTAAGAATGAGATTTGAGAATTTCCAGAATTTCTATCATCTACTCCTTCTCCAGCCAATAATAAAAATACTTTATTCATTGCAAAAAACATCTCTCAAATATCTGATATCATATCTGATGATCTATTTAAATAAGAGCAACTTGCAGAACTTGACAGAGAAGTATTTCTTTTCTTGAGAGTTACTGAGGTCTGAGGTCCATGATGCACTAAAAACATTATTTCTTTGGTACCAGGAGTAGACTCGGGAACATTCTGTCTTCTAGAGTATTAGTACGATTTTTAAAAGGGAAAAAAAAGTGTTCAATGGAGTTCTAAGAAAGGAACAAGGTACCTTCTTCTCATTGCCTTGAAACCCCAGAAGGCCATAAAGCTCTGCTACTATTAGCTAAATGACCTCAGGAAAGTCTCCTGACTTTCTAGGGGCTTTGGTTTCCTCATCTATCCTATGTATGTGTTGGAAGGCATAACCTTTTACTGCCTTCAGGAGTCAACATTTTGTGACTATATGGCAGTCTGATCAATAAGTGATGACATTCTCATTTCATTGTCATATTGCTGTCCTCTGAGAAAATGTTTGTATTTCATTCACTTACTGTGGTAGGTTGAATAATGGATCCACATCCTAATTCTTGAATTAGAGGATTTTTATTGAAACTCCAGGAATATGTTAATAACAAAAGGGACTTTGCAGATGTTTTCAAATTTAGACGATTATCCTATATTATATCGGTGGGTCCACTGTAATCACGGTGGGGAGGCAGGAGGGTCAGAAGGAGACGTAACAATGGAAGCAGATGTGAGTGTGGGTAAGAGAGAGAGAGACAGAGATGAAGGGTCATGAACTAAGGAATGCATCACCCCTAAAAGCTGGAAAAGGCAAGGGGACAGATTTTGCCTCAGAGCCTCCGGAAGGAAGACTGCTGACCCATTCTAGACTTCTGACCTCCAAAACTGTAAGATAAAACACTAAATTTATGGTAATTTGTTATAGCAGCAATAGGAAACTCATACCTACATATCATGCAAGATGGTATATGTATCTGGCTTCTTTAGCAGAGTCAATCAGAAACCATTCTTCATCTGGGAATATACTGAGACTATGTTTCCCAACTCCCCTTGTAGCTAGGTTCCTTCTAATGGAATATGAGTGGAAAGAATTTGTACTACCTCCAGGCCAGGCTTTTTCAAAACCTCTCTATACTCTTTCCATTTTACAGGCTGGAACCAGAAAAATGAAACCCTAGGGAATGGTAAAGCCATAAAATGGAAAGAGGCTGCAATGTTTCTGCATAGAAGAAAGCAGCCTGTTCACCAAGAGCACAACTGGATAAGCAAGAAATAAACTTCAAGGTTTGAACCGTTAAACAATCTCGGATCCATGTATTATGGCAATTTAGTCTATCCTGATGTAATAACCAGTCACAGTTAAAGAGGATCAAACATTTGGTTCTCAAGTTTATTTCCATGATGATAATAGCTTCATGGTTTGTGGTAAAAATTGTAAATGTATATTCAATTCAATATATGTATGTCAAATACCCTGCATGAAGGAAAGCTGAATCAGGAAATGCTTGCTAGAATAGCAATAATTCCAGGTAACAGTTTCAGGGACTCTAAGTACTACTGGGTAATATACGCTGATAAGAGAAAAGTAAAAGGAAGTCAAACGGTATAGAATATAAATTACTCATGAGAAAGTTTTGGATAGGCATACTGGGATGGAGAATGGGTGGGAAGTGAGACTGGGGAAAAAGTAATATGTAAAGAATTTTAATTACTTGCATTATTTAAACAAATAAATCATTGTTCTTCCCAGTAGAATACCACACAAGTCAAGATACAGATTCTTCTCTTATTTCTTCTGTTCTTTATTAATCCCAGGAATAAACTGGCAAATGATTAACTCTGTAAACTTAGTTCAAATACAAAATTTTCCCTACAGGAGTTAATCAACAAAAAAATTCCTGGAAAAAAAAAAAGATAACATAAGGCTTCCTAATTTGCAAGGGCATTTGTAAGAACTTTATTTTAGCCAGCCCCCACCCATATCAGTTTCCTAGGCTAAGAATTAAGAAAACATGGCCTGAAATTAAAACCAGTTTTGGGGGCTCTCATTTCAATGTTAAATGTAATATATGCTTTAAAAAGAAAAATAAGCTAATTCAGCAATTCTGTCTCCCTCTGAAAACAGATTCTTAATTTAATCAATGGTATATAATCTAAAAGGTACATAAAGTCCAAAAATTTATTGTATAGTATATATGAAATATGAATATTTTCTCTCAAGAGTGACTCATCAGAAAGATGTTTTTATTAATAGGAAATATGATGTACTTTCTAGAGTATGTTTGCTTTCTTTTGGAATATTTTCTTAAAGATAGAAAATATTACTTAATCTATATAAGCACTGGTTAGAGGCTACATTCAATATTTAGTATCTAAATCTGCTATGTAATGTTTAAAAGGTAATGTTTAAAGGTAATGTTTAAAAAAAATCATCAATTTTCTTTGTGAATTGTTTTAGTTTGCTGAAGCTGCTGGAATGCAATATACCAGAAATGGAATAGCTTTTAAAAAGGGAATTTATTAAATTGCAAGTTTACAGGTCTAAAGCCGTGAAAATATCCAAACTAAGGCATCTAGGGAAAGATATCTTGGTTCAAGAAGGTGATGACACTCGGGGTTTCTCCATTTCTCCCTGAGTTGGAAAGGCACACGGCAACATTTGCAAGCTTTCTCTCTGAGCTTCTTCAATGTCTTCCCCAGGGGTGTTCTTTGTGCATTTTCAAAGGTCTCTGGCATGTGGGCTCTGTTGGCTCTAAAGCTTTTTCCAAATGGTTTCCTCTTAAAGGGCTCCAGTAAGCAACCCCACCTTGGATGGATGGAGACAAATCTCCATGGAAACCATCTAATCAAACGTTGCCACCCATAATGGGGGGGGGGGGCATCACGTTTCCGTGGAAATAATCAAAAGACCCCACCCAGCAATACGGAATGAAGACTAAAGAACATGGCTTTTCTGAGCTAAAGTCAGTTTCAAACCAGCACATGAGCTAAGAAAAAGAGGAAGTATAGCCTGGTTATTTGGCAAGTCTCCCGTATACCTGTGTGATGGAATAACAGTTTCTAGGCAGCTGTTTAAGATAAATGGGTTTCATGATATCACACTAAAGACCAATTCATAAAATAGAGCATCCTCCTTTTCTTCCATCTTTTCCTCTATTTCAGTCTTTTCTCTCTCTTCTTCCTTTTTTCTAGTTCAAAGGAAAAAGTATAATAGAAAAGATGCTGTACAGAGATTCCAAACACATGGCTAAAGCTGAAGCAATGCCACCAGCCAATCACATAGCATCTCCAGGACTCAGTATATGCATCTGTACAGAAGTATGATCTCTAGGGTTCTTGCAGAGTTACAATTCTACAATTTTCTAAAGCAATATTTTTCTCTTAAAAATGTAAAATTGTTTATGGTCACAGGAAATGATATAATACTTATTTTGAGTTGGTACAAATAATTTTAATGAAAAACAAGTGTCATATTCACTTACTAGAAATTTTAAATCCATATGTGGTGACCTATTTTAGCAAACCCTTTTGTGAAGACCATACAATTTAAAACTTGCATGTTTCAAGGAACTACTTTTATTATACAAATAACTCATCATTAACAGTCTAGAGATTATATTACAGTCCAATTAAGCAAAATGTATATATGCTGACTCATCATATAAATCCTGCATCGCAGGAAAGAAAAAAACAAAAAAATGGCTTCTGAGTAGCTTACCACAAATGCATTCCAAGATGTTTCAAAGAATATACATGTATCTGTTGAGTGGGTCTGAAAGGATGTATGTACCCTAGAAAAGCCATGTTTTAATCCTGATCCCATTTTGTAAAGGCAGCCATTTCTTCTAATCCTATTTAGTACTACTGTCTGCTTGAAACTGTAATTAGATCAACTCCCTGGAGATGTGACTCAATCAGAGGTGGTTAAATTGGATTAGTTGGATACGTGTCTCTACCCATTTAGATGGGTCTTGATTACTTTACTGGAATCCTATAAAACAGAGGTTCTGAAAGAGCAAGAATGACATAGCCATGAGAAGTAGAGAGTCCACCAGCCAGCGACCTTTGGAGATTAACGAAAATGTCTCTCAGGGAGCTTCACGAAACCGGAAACCAGGAGAGAAAGCTAGTAGATGATGCCATGTTTGCCACGTGCCTTTCCAGAGAGAAACCCTGACTGTGTTTGCCATGCACCTTCTCACTTGAGAGAGAAACCCTGAACTTCATCAGCCTTCTTGAACCAAGGTATCTTTCCCTGGATACCTTAGATAGGACATTCGTATAGACTTGTTTTATTGGGGCATTTTCTCAGCCTTAGAACTGTAAACTCGCAACTTATTAAATTCTCCTTTTTAAAAGTCACTGCATTTTTGGTATATTGAATTCTGGCAGTTATCAAACTAGAACATCTGTCAAGGTGAATTTTCTTCAAATGCACTGAGGTTATTTGGTAATGTTTGGTAATTGACTTTAAGTGGATATTTGCTTGGAAAACAGAATTCTTCGCCAACTGTAAGAACCTTATGATTACACAGCCATCAGCTTTCCTAGGAGTAGACAAACCTACTTACAAAGCAGAGATTTATGGACAATATTTCATCTCAGCTTTCTTTTTTCAATCTGATAAAAAAAAATCACTAAAATATCTTTGGTATGAAATACTGTGTTCTCAGGATCATTTATGGCTCTTGGAGTTTTTTTTCTCCCTATGAATGTGAAATAACTGAAAACAAAAGCAAAAACATAACCCCTTTAAGATCCCAATAGTTTTAACATTTTACTTTTTAAAGCAGAATGTTTCCTAGGAATCGTGGGGTTGACTTCAGGTACCCTGACATTTATTTCGGGAAGGTATTATTGATCACTCATCCATCTATAGACGTAAGGCTGAAAGGACCAACTTGTGACCAAAAGTTCTTTCCACAGAGGTAAGTAAGATCGTCTTGAAATACATGGAACTGTTAGTAACTCTCTCTCTAAAATTCACATTCTCCCTAAGAACTTCAAAACACAACCTGATTGGTTATTTATACTGAAGCTTTATAAAATAACGGTTAAGGAAGATGGGGCAGAGGATGTGCCATTTACTAACTATAATCTTGAACTAGTTATTTATGTTCTCAGCTTCAAGTTTTCACTTCTGTAAAAAAGGGAGATTTTGTGTATGTGTATATACATATGGATGTGTAAACACGTACATGAATATGTGTATGCCTACTTTATGGGGTTGTGTTGACAGTTGCAAGATGGAAATTATGCAAAACGCTAGCTAATTGGTAAAACATCTATACCTTAAGGGAACTTAGGTGTTTCATGCACTGCTTGCTAGGGTCATTTTCATATTCTTCTAAAATGTCTTTATCTACCTCTTTTCTGATTTTATTTTTATTTTTGTATTTCTGTGAAAATAAGAACTATGCAAAAGGAGGAAATCTTATTTGCCAGTGTCAAGAGTTGGTACTAGGGCTGAGCTAAAACGATAAAAACTATCAAAAGCAGTATGCTTGTGATGGGGTCTTTTCTCTTTGGTGAATTCATATGACCCACGGCAGAGGCTTTAACTCCAGTGAATCCTGTGGCCACGAAAAAGAGCGAACCTCAATGATAAATACACAAATGAAATTTGCAACCAAACCATACCAAACCAGCTCATTAAGGACCTAATAAGAATGTATACTGAGGTACAGTCCCTTCCAAGGAACCTAAAGGGGTCTTAAACATATGTCCCTTCTCATGATGTTTAAAACAAAATAATCTTTCTTTCTGTGTTACCATGAGGCTATGCGGATTGAAGAGATCAAAAACTAACTTTTCAAAGAAAGTCTAGGACATACTTTTAGACTGCAACTAAAAATTTGTCATTTTTGTTGACATACATAATCACCCACAGAAAATAAATCCTATGTAGAGAATTCCCTTGAAAGAACTCTTAGATAAAATAAATAACAGGCAATTGACTTCCACAGAAGAGAGGTCAATTCCAGTAAGTGGATGCTATTTTTAAAAGGGCAGTTGCTGTTTGCTAGTTTTTTTTTAAAAAACATATAGTGTGTTTCTAATGGGAATATAACTGTAAGTCTGAAAACCAGTAGGTAAATTGAGCAACTGAATCCCAAAGCAATCATTTTCTGAATTTGGCCTGAAACATTCTGAAAACTAATTTCACATTAAAATGCATTAAACCCTGAAAATACTGCAACATTATCGGTTTGGTCCTAAAACTGTGGCACTAATTTTAAAAAGAAAACAGCTGATTTATCAAAAAGAGGAAAAGAATTTACTGGCAGATAAGATCTTAAAAAGAAAAGAAGAAAAAGCAAAAACCAAAGCAAAGCATAATGCACTCAAATGTTGCTTCCTAATTGAATGAAAATGCTGTCTTCTCTTCAAACACTAGATTTCTGGTACTATAGGCAACTAAACGTGAGAAAAATGGCACAGCTTCACACAACCTTATTTTACTGCCACTAAAATAATCATATGCTTTATTCCATTTATTTCTCTAACTAGACTTTAAATGGAGAATATCCCTTTAGGAAAGACTAGTTCTGGGAAGATGGACTTCAACAGTGGGGAACCTTAAATACTTCAAATTAAAAAGAAAATAAGGAACCGCCATTGCTCTCTGTTCTATTTTTTTGCACTTTCATCTTAGTTCTACCCATACTCAGAGACTAACTATCTAGTCCTATTGCTTCCATTCACTTGATTCTACTCCATACACCAAGATACCTCTGCATGAAATATTCTTTCTAATATCTTTTTCCTGACTAAGATTGAAAAACGAAAAGAAATATCAAACCTAAAATTAAAAGACAAACTGGACAAAAATTAAGCAGCATAGATGACAGACAGGGTAAACATTTCTTAAAATATGAAGTTTCTTCAAAGGTCATTTAGAAAAGAGATAAGTATTCCAATTAAAAAATTGGAAAATATAGCAACAAATAGGCAATTGAAAGTGAAAAAGAAAACGTCCAGAAAAAAGTTAAAATTAGCATTAAAAATCCTAACTGAGATAATGTGATACTATTTTCACTCATCAAACTGGCCCAGAAATAGCTCAGAATAGAGTTTCTAGAGAATAATTTTTTTAATACAAATAAAAAGCACTAAAAATATCTCCATCCATTTGACCCAGTAATTGTACTTCTAGGAATTTATCCTAAGAAAACAACTGAAGAACTAAAAAAATATTTAGTTTATTATAGTTATTTAAAATAGCAAAATGTTGAAAACCATCTAAATTTCTATTAACAGGGAACTGATTAAGCATATATAATGAAACATAACATAAGCATTAAACTTCAGTTAAAACATGATATGTAAAATTGCTTTTAATATATTAAGTGAAAAAGACAAACTACATCCATTTAAACATGTGGATATCTACATTTATGTTGAATAATATTAAAAAATGCCAATATATGCCATGTTCACATGACTTTTCTTTGCACAAGGGATAAATATATTTTGCCTATGGAAGGAAGCAAACATTCATGACTACAGAAGTGAATGGTGTTGCTGTATTATTTTATAAAATCTTACTTTGCATGTGGAGAAAGGGAATATATAAAACCAAAACTATTATTTTTCACAAATATTCACTATATTTTCCATTCTTAATATTTCCCAAGGAATCCCTCCTCCTCCATTGATGGCTGGCCAAAGGCATGTAGCTTGCTTTGGCCAAATGGAGTATGAGAGGTTATCACGTTCCAGTGAAGCTTCAATGCATTGTTGGTTTGACTTAGCCTCTTCTTTTTTATTTATTTATTTATTTTTTAACTTTTTCTCCTATACCACAAGAATGAGCATGTCCTACAGACAGACTGTTCTTTTAGCCTGGGTCTAGGATTGAGATAACTGCAGCGGAGCAGAACCCTAAGAACCACAGCCATCCTACAGCCACCAATGTGTAATGGGAGAAGGAAAGAAATATTTGTTTTAAGCCAGTGAGATTTTGGGGGTTCACTGGTACACAGCAAGCTGTTTAACACACCTACCATACAATACTATTCTTTCATCCAAATGTCATTATGGATAGGACTTCCAGGGAAGATGGTGGAGTAGGGAGCTCCAGGACTCACTCTTCCTTCAAACATAGGTAGTAGACAGCCAAGAACTGTCTGAAACAACTATTCTGGGGCTCTGAAGGTCAGGGGAACACTGTACAACAACCAGGGAAGAGCAGGACTAACAGGCTGAGAACCTGTGGTAAAAAAACTAAGTAACTCACTCCATGGCCAGTGGAGATGTTCATCCCCTCTCTTGAGGGAGGCTGCTTCAAGGAACAGGTCCCTGGATGGTGGCTGCAGATGGAGATGAATGTGGAAACCCTTACCCTCAGAATGGAAGGAGGGGGCATAAAGGCTGAGCAATCATAACAGCTTTTGATCTGTGAATGTGATTGCTAGATTCCGACTCAGCCACTGTTTCAGCCCATCCTGAACAGGGACTGCTGAGGCCACTGTTTCAACCCTGTCCCTGACAGGAGCAGAGCCAGTGGGGGTTGAAGACACAATTTCTCCTTAGGGCTGCAAGGAAGAGTGTGTTGAAGAATACCATCTGCTGGGTAGGCCAGGAAAGTGCTTCTTTGAAGAGTCATCATAAGGGTTTTGGGCATCTTTCCTAACCCTCTCCCCAGAGTGCTTTGGAACAAGTCTGCATGCCCCTCCTGGGTTCCTGGCCCTGTTTTGGCTGGGAAACACTGATGTGGGAAAATCTTCTGCCTGTACATATACTTCTGAGAATCTGACCTTCAGGCAAAAGCAGCTAAAGGAAATGAAAAAGAGTGAAAACAATGAACAAACAAAATCTACAGACGCAAAACCAAAATAAATTGAACAAATCAAAATTCCCAGAGAAATAACAGAGGAAATGAAGCTTTCTCCTGGGATTGAGACAATTGTACACATAGCGCCATTTTTTAAATTCTGAGAACAAGAATCAGATGAAGAAAAGCTGAAAAAAATCTGATCAGTTAAACATAGGCAACTCCAAACAACTAGAGAAAGATGAACCCAGCATCAAAGAAGAATGTTAACACAAAACCAATCAACAATAAAACCCTAGGTAAGAGAGAGAAACTGACCTATAGAGTAAACTCACTGAGATAATGAGAAGCCTAGACACCAGTAAAAAATTACAAACCATGCTAAAAAAAAAGAGGAAGATATGGTAGTCAAAGAAACAAGTGAAAACTTTGGGAGGAGAAAGAATTTGGAACAACTAATCAAAGATGTCCAAACAAATCTCTGAAACCAGTTCAACAAAATACAGCTACAGATATAAGGGATATAAAGAAGACACTGGGTGAGCGTAAAGAATTTTAAAGTGTGAAAAAAATAAATTATGAGAATGATAGCCACAATAGAAGAGATTAAAAATACACTAGAAGCATACAACAGCAGATATTAACAGGCAGAAGAAAGATAAAGCAAGCTAAAAGACAGGACAATTGAAATCTTGCAGAAAGAACAGACAGAGAAAAGAATGGAAAAAATTAAGCAGGATCTCAGGATTTGAATGATAGCACAAAGTGTATAAACTTACATGTCATGGGTGTCCCAGATGAGGAAGAGCAGGGAAAGGGGCAGAAAGATTATTTGAGGAAATAATGGCTGAAAATTTCCGAACACTTTTCAAAGACAAATATACATATCCAAGAAGTAGAACATAGTCCAAACAGAATAAATCCTAATATAACTACATCAAGACACATACTCATCAGAATGCCACATGCCATAGATAAAGAGAGAACCTTGAAAGCAGCAAGAGAAAAAGCAATTTTTCACATACAAAGGAAGAGTAATAAGACTAAGTCCTGATTTCTCTTCAAAAACCATGGAGATGAGAAGGCAGTAGTATTATATATTTAAGGTACTGAAAGAGAAAAACTGCCAGCCAAGAATTCTTTATCTGGCAAAACTGTCCTTCAAAAATGAAGGAGAGTTTATAATATTCACAGATAAGCTGAAACTGAGATAATTCATCTACAAGAGATGCCCTACAAGAAATACTAAAGGGAGTTCTGCAAGATGAAAGGAAAAAAGTAGGACAGAGTTGCTTGAAATAGAGTGAAGAAATGAAGATTATCAGTAAAGGTAATAAAAAGGGTAAAAAGAGACAAAAATAAGATATGACATATAAAAACGAAAGGATAAAATGGTTGAAATAAATACTGGCAGAATAGATTAAAAAAACTATGACCCATACTTTGTACGTCACCTTAGACCCAGAGATACAAATGGTTGAATGTGAAAGGCGCAAACAGTAACCAAAAAAGAGCTTGGGTAGTTACACTAATATCAGACAAAACAGACTTTCAAAGCAATACTGTTATATGAGACAGAAAAGGACACTACATATTAATAAAAGAGGAAATTCACCAGAAAGAAGTAAAAATTATAAATATCAATGCAGCTATACATGACGCCCCAAAATACACGAGGGAAACGCTGGTAAACTGAAGGGAGAAACAGACCTCTCTACAATAATAGTTGAAGACTTCAATACACCACTCTTATCAACAGATAGAACACCTAGACAGAGGATCAATATTATTCAAGTTGAATAATATGATAAATGAATAATATGAAAGATATATACAGAACCCTCAAATAGCAAGATGTGCATTCTTCTCAAGTGTTCATGGATCATTCTCCAGGATAAATCATGTCTTGGGTCACAAGAGAAGTCTCAAAAATTTTAAAAGAGTGAAATATACAAAGCATCTTCCCTGATCATAATGGAATAACAGGTATAGAACAGGAAAATCCAAAAATTATGGAAGTTAAATAACACTCCCTAAAACAATCAGTGTGTCAAAGAAGAAACAGCAAGATAAAGTAGTTAATATCTTGAGACAAATGAAAATGAAAACACAACATTTCAAAACTCATGGGATGCAGCGAATGTAGTACTGAGAGGGAAATCTATAGCCCTAAATAACTACATTAAAAAAAGAAGAAAGGGCTAAAATCAAAGACAGCTGAACATTTGGAGGAACCTACATAAAGAAAAGCAAACTAACCCCAAAACAAGCAGAAAGAAAGAAACAACAAAGACAAGAATAGACATAAATAAAATTGAGAGTTAAAAAAAATAGAATTAACAAAACAAAAAGTTGGTTCTATGAGAAGACCAATAAACTTGACAAACTGTTAGCTAGACTGACAAAGAAAAAAAAAGACAAAATGAAAATAAAATCAGACATGAGAGGGGAACATTACTACCGACACAATAGAAATAAAAAGGATCATAGGAGGATACTATGACCAACTTTATGGCAATAAATTAGACAACCTAGATGAAATGGATAAAATCCTAGAAACAAGAAAACAACCTACACTTACTTTAGAAGAAACTGAAGACCTTAACAGATCAATCACAAGTCAAGAGATTGAATCAGTTATCAAAAACCTACCAACAGGGTCGTGCAGCAGTGGCTCAATGGCAAGGATTCTCACCTGCCGAGCTGGGCTTGATTCCCTGAGTCTACTCATGCAAACAGCAACAACAACAACAACAACAACAAAAAATCTACCATCAAGGACCAGAGGGCTTCACAGGTAAATTTTACCAATCATTCCAAGAAGAATTAATACCAATCTTGTTCTAACTCTCCCAAAAAACTGAACAGGAGCAAACACTGCCTAACTCATTCTATGAAGCCAAAATCACCCTAATAGCAAAGCCAAATAGAGATACTAAAAGAACAGAAAATTACAGACCAATTTCTCATTTGAATACAGATGAAAAACCCTCAACAAAATACCTGCAAATTGAGTCCAGCAGCACATTAAAAAAATGATACACCATGATCAAGTGATATACACCACTTGTGCAAGGGTGGCTCAAAACAAGAAACTTGATGCAATACGTAACATTAACAAATCGAAAGGGAAAAATACATAATCTGAACTGATACAGAAAACACATCTGATAAAATCCAGCAAAATTTCTTCATAAAAACTCTTCAAAAGATAGGAATAGAAGGAAACTTCCTAAACATGATAGAGGGCATAAGTGAAAAACCCACAATTAATGTCCTACTCAATGGTGAAAGACTGAAAGCTTTCCCTCTAAGATCAGAAACAAAACAAGGAAGTGAACACTCCCACTGTTCAAGGTTGTGCTAGATGTTCTAGCTAGAGCAGTTAAGTAAGAAAAAGAAACAAAAGCCATCTCAATTAGAAAGGAAGAAGTAAAATTCTCACTATTTGCAAATAACATGGTTCTGTAAATAGAAGGACCTGAAAAAAATCACAACAAAGCCACTAGAACAAATAAAGAAGTTCAGCAAAGTGGTGGAATACATGATCAACACTCATTCTATGAAGTGAAAAAGGAATCTGCTCAATAGGAAAAAATGTTTGGAAACTACATATCTAATAAAGGTTTAGTATCTACATATATAATGAAATCCTAAAACTCAGCAGTAAAAAGATGAACAACCCAATTTAAAAATGGGCAGACTTGAACAGATACTTTTCAAAAAAGGAAATACAAATGGCTAAAAAGCACATGAAAAGATACTCAACATCACCAGGGATTAAGGAAATGTAAATCAAAACCACAATGAGATATCATTTCACACTCACTAGAATGACCACTATTAAAAAAAAACAAAACAAAACTGCAAGTGTTGGAGAGGATGTAGAGAAATAGGAACCCAAAATTCATTGCTGGTGGAAATATAAAATGGTGTAGCAGCACAGAATAACATGGATGAATCTGGAGGACATTATGTTGAGTGAAATTAGCCAGACTCAAAAGGACAAATATTGTTGATCTTACTGATAGGAACTAATTATAATAAGCAAACTCAGAGTTAGAATTTAGAATACAGGTTACGAGGAGATAGCATAGGGAAAGAAAATGGGGAGTTAATGCTTAATTTGTGCAGAATTTCTACTTAGGTTGATTGTAAATGTTTGTAAATGGATAGGGGTGATGGAAGCACATTACTGTGAGTGAATTATGTATATGAATGTGATTAAAAGTGGAAGTTCTGGGTCATGTATGTTACTAGAAGGAAAGTTAGAGAATAAAACAGGGACTGTTTAACATAGTTAACCTGGTGGGGGTGATAACTGTGGTTAATAGGACAAATATAAGAATGTTCTTTTGTGAATTATTATAAATGTACATCTCACTATTACAAGGTGTTAATAGGGTGGTATATGGGGAAAATACACCTAATGTAAACTATGGATTACAGTTTAGAGTAATATTTTAATATTCTTTCATCAGTTGTAACAAGGGTACCACACCAATGCAAAGTGTCAACAATGTGGGGTAGGTATATGGGAAAGTTGTATTTTTTTTACATGACTTTTATGTAATTAA